>JAYMSR010000143.1:0-19359 GCA_036897825.1 Plantago rigida
ACAGAGAAGTAATATATTCAGCTTATAATTCCTTCCTTTCCTTTCAAGTTCATGTGTTCCTTGTTTCATTGACAGTTACCTTTTTTTAAATGTATTTTTTATTATGCTGAAGTGAGGGTGTTTTACTTGCTTCCACTCCGCGCCTTCTTTTTCTTTTTCATGTACGTTTCTAGTTCATGTTTTCATGATCTAGGCATTGATAGTAGCTTATGAGATTATGAAGCGAGAAAGTGAGTGTGAAATCTCTGAACAGAGAAAATTAGAGGCTGAAATTCTTTGAGATATACCATAGTTATGTACTGGTTGGTATAACTGAAACGTTTATTCTCTAGCTGAGCTTGTTTGTGTAGAAACTAATCTGTGTTCTATAATTTCTGCTAGCAGAGAGATTTGGTTACTTGGTATCTATTTGTTTTATTTAGGAGAATGATCTTGATGTACTTCTCTTGGACCTAATTACTAAATATTAAATCATATCTTTTAAAATGTAGAAACGAACTAAGTCGTATCCTGTCATTTCCGCATGATCAGCTTGAATAGGTTGAAATTCATGCTTCTGTTCTTTTAGACTTGACTAAAACATTGGGTTGGATTTAATTCACGCATCTGATTGTAAATCAAATGCATCTACCTTTATACATCGACATGGTTATGTATATGTCTGTCAATCATCTTGTAATGCAAATCTTACATATTTTTATTGGCTATTCCTGAAATTATGTGTGTTTAAATTGAATGGCTTCTGTTCTCAAGTCATTTATTCTGTTGTTGGCTCTTCAATAAGTGTGTTCATATTCAATTGATATGTTTTTTTTCTCTCTCTCTCTCTTTTCCCCATAGGCTTCCTCTGTGGCCAATTGTTAAGGGAATAGCTGCCATTTTGCTTACGATACCTTCATTTGCTGGTGCTTCGTATGTTTACTTGCGGTATGTTAGACCCGATATAGCTGAAGTAGACTCTTCCTTAAATGAAGTGCCCGATTTCTATGGACCCGACAATTCATCTGGTGACTTCACGGGGGCAGAATCCCCAAGAAGCGTCATACATTTCCGAGCAAAAGATTGCCTCCAAATTCCCAGTGGAATTCCTGGTAAAGAAGGGTCATATAGCAAAGATAATCAAGAATTTGAATCTCACAAGGTAAAATCTTGTGAAATTTTGTCCCTGATGAACTATGATTTTGTAGCTTTAAACTTATTTTAATAGATGTCATGTATTTTACCTTTTGAGTTTAAGCAGCGATTTTCCACATAGGTGCTTGTAATTTTACATGGATATAAATAAATTTAAGTATCTGGCAAGTTATCCCTTTAGAGAAGAAAATATCAATACATTACGGGATAAGCGTATTTCTTCATGATTGATTTCAGTTGTAGTTCTAGTTAAATTCACGGTGTTTTAATTTATGAAAGTCGTAATGCTTGCACGTGCACTGACGGGCAGGACAGGCATGGAATTTACCTAAAAGCTCTACCAACAAGCACATGTGCTCTTTCCTGCATATAATTCTTCTGTAGTGAAAGAAGAAAAAGATGTGAATTTCTTACCTCTAATTTCATTAGGTTATGTCTCGTCTCACAGATCAAGGATGAATATAAAGCTGCTAATCATACATGCGGAACTCATTTGTCAAACCAAGGAAAGATTAAGCAAGTTCAGAGAGGGTGGAGCTGTCCCCTTTGTCTGATAACCACTAACAGTGAAAATAGTTTGAGAATGCATCTAAAGGGAAAGAGGCATAAAATGATACAAGTAGAACTCAAAACTTCAAAAGGATCCAGCCAAGTCATCGAGCGATTGAACCGAATTACACAGATCAATTACGAGAAGCTAAGTGTCCTTATAAGCCCAGTGATAAACCCAACCAGATGGTGCATATGGAAAGAACCTGCATTTGGCTGTATCAAGTTAAACACAGATGGATCAATAGACGGAGACAATTCCTCTTTTGGCGGTCTATTCCGTGACTCAAATGCTAATCCTATTTGTGCTTATCACACACGAGTACCAGGTGATGATATTTTCTTAGCAGAACTATGGGCTATCTGGAGAGGACTTGTACTCGCTTCAAGTCTGGAAATCAAGACAATATGGGTCGAATCTGACTCTCAGAGTGTCGTGAAAACCATCAACAAAGAACAGCCTTATCCTCAAAAGGCTAGCAGTTGCTTGAAGAATATATGGTCACTGTTGAAGAAGTTTGATAAGCAGCGTGTTTCGTTTGCATGGCGTGAAAGCAATAGAGCAGCTGATCACTTGTCACGAATGGGCGTTTTGGGTAACGATAGTGTGATTTGGCCTGGCGATTTTCCTGCTGAGCTTTTGAAGATTGTACAGGAAGACGGTCAAGGGAAGCGGTATTATAGAAAGTAATTTTCATGCTCGTGTACACTGTACAGTGACCAGTCATTTTCTTCCAAGGACCAGGACAAGTATGTATATATGGCTATATGCCGATGAATTGTTGATTCGGGTGACTTTGAACTCCATTTAAAGGAGAAAAAACTAATTCAGGCCTTTAGGTACTGTGTAACCTAGAATTAGTTGCAAACTCAATCTTGATAGTACTATTTTGGATTATGGACTCGATGAAAGTGGCTGCTGATTTGGAACCTCTTTTCTTTTTCTTTATGTTGAAATTTCCAACTTCGTAAGACATCAATTATAAAATGTATAGGTAGCTCTCCCAATAGCTTGGTATTTCGATTCACATGTACAAACTTCCACAAGACAGAAGCGATTGTACAATTGTCCTTCCATGTTACGCATTTGAATTTTCTTTCAACTACTCTTTAAAGGGTACCCCTACAATGGATTTTATATTTAATAGTCCATCAATAATGCTAACGTCCTTTAGAATGTAGTATATCCGAATTTAAAATAATCTAAAATTACGAAAGGCTTAATGCCCCAAGATGAGATGGGAAGATTAGTATACTAGGTCTAGGGATGACATATCCAAAAGTGATGAATATACAGGAAAATAATTCAGATTTTAAGCTGAATATGAAACCCTCCATTACAAACTGGAAAAGGATTTGATTCTTTTAGCAGGATCAAATGAGATAGACCTAATCGAGAATTACTTGCACCAGGAAGATGATACATGTTATAGACCAAACACAGACAAGCAGCTCTGATTGAGAATTTTTATGTCTCAGCAAAATTTTGTACATTTACACATTCTATAACTTTTAAGGAGTACACATGAAACACCACCATTTATAAGATTGTAATTCTCTCGTGTTAAAGTGATGTGACTAGAAACAGACAGGCCAGATGATGAAACAATTAACTGTGTTGTCATCCACTTAAAGGATGGTACTGATTTTATTTTTATTAAAAGGGGGAATCAAGACACATTGTGGCCCAAAAATAATAAATTTTTATAAGAAAGATGTCAAGCAAACAAGTAATGCCAAAAATTTGCAAAAGCAAGTACGCACTGTACAGTATTTATATCGACATTTCACCTAATGGGGCAACTAAAAGATTTCATCAAGAAATAACTCAAAAGGAAATATATGTCGTTGGCATGATACTACTATCTATACACAGTTCCACACAATGCTGGCTCTTAACCAAATCCAAATCCTTCATTTGCTTCATGAATAGCAAGCAAGAGTCTCTCCTCCAGGCGCTGCTTGCTCGGATACTCTGGCAGATCCAATTGATTGAAACTGCATTGCCAAAATCGAAGATATATATAAGAGGTCACGTCACATTCATGAGCTGCTGTGTGCAGCGAAAGATCTTGGTGAGAAAGATTTACCATGTGTGAGCCGAAGGCAAGTGATCTGCGCTGCCATATGCCTTGTGAATCTGAAACTTCTGAGATCCTGAGATCCCTTGCAGTGCACTAAATCCTTCTAGAGGCACCTGTGACAGGGCAATGCAAATGAAATGTTACAAATATATTTTGCTAACTGGAAATAAATTTCTCTAGATAGACTTTCCTCAGCTACATCGCAAAAAAATAATATATCAGAGAGCATAAATGAAAGAGTTCGACCCCAGTAGTAGGGGGGGGGAGGGGATTTGCTTCAGATAATAAGTTTTATTTGGCATCTGAACCTTGGCTGCAGATTCGTTAGAAACAAAATGGTTCGCCGCATGAATCGGAGATGCAACATGTACATAAATAATTTCTTCACCAAACTTTTTGCAAGACTACCAAAAACCATCACCATTCTAAACAACACGTGCATAGCAAAAAAGCATAAATTTGAAGAGTAAGCACCTTTGAGGTCCCAGTGACAAATTGAAGCAGACGTGCCTTATCTTCCTTGCTGAATCCCTGAACAACCTCCCAAAACCATTGAATTGCAGGGGAAGCAACACTATATCCAAAGTACTCTGTATTTGCCCTCAGATCATCCACTGAAAGGCATTATATTATTGTAATTAGTACGGTCAAGCGGTAACTATAAAGAAGGGGGTGGTTTCCTCACAAACAGTGAGGGGTGTAATAAAATTAATCATTTGGGCTACCATACGAGAAACTTACAATCAATATCAGGCAGGCCACTAATTAGAAGTTCCAGCTCTTTGTCGTTGAAAATGGATACCAAATCCCGAGAGATCAATTCATTGAATCCCTCCATGAAAGCATTTATTTGAGGGCGAATGGCCGTTGTTAACCGATGCTCAGCAACTAAATCGACATACTGGTGCTTGTTCTCTTCAGTTACTCTGATATTCCTACCTCCAGGAATCAACTCATAATCCGTCACCTGCATAATACAAGTCACAACCAAAACTTAGCAAAACCATACAATTAAAGTTTAAAATTTGTAAACAGAAGAACACGTACTTCTGTTCTTTCGTAGAGGATCAGCTTTTCTTCATCAGCATCAATGCTGAATGTTAGGTCCAAGATGTCACTTATATCATTCTGCAACAAAAGCAATATTGAGGTCAATGGAAGTTGACAAGGTGTCACATTTTAGAGGAACGAAGAGATTCCAAACATAACTAACCTCAAGCATCCATTTCAAATTCTTAAAATAATCTGGATCAATCGCTTCAATGTCATGATATGTAACTTTAACACCAAGAATATGCTTGTAAAAGGACCGTGTGAAGTGAACATCTAGAAGCTGCCCATCAAATAATGCTTTCCCCACCTATCAAATAAGCAAATACATTGGGAACTTGGATAAAAACCATGTTCAACAATTTGACAAAAAGTAAGCAATACTTACTACTCGCCCAACAAATTTGAAGTATGAAAGATGCTCTGTTTGGTAAACAGAGTTTGGGTTTGGCTGAAATGTCGATTCATTCCCAACAGTTGTGAATAATAGAGCTCCCTTGTCAAAGATCACTCTTGATAGCAACTGATACCATTCCCTGGTAAGACCACCAGCATCAATTCCTTCTTCCCCTTGAAAATGAACAGTTAATCTTCCTTTTAAATCTTGTGCAGCCCTCATCCGCAGTTGATTGTATGAATCTTCAAGTATATAAGCTCTTCTAACAGATATTCTCAAAGGGCTGTGGTGATGATCGTGCTGGTGGTGCTTGATTTTGGACCTAAAGTGCGACCGTTTGTTATCAAAATCAATAAAGCGGGGTACCTTGAGCATCAGAGAGAATGACTTTTCAAGTAATCCAGGATTTTGACGTATAAAAGCATTCAGAAGCTTCCGGTGCTTTTCAGAGAACCGTACAAATTTCTCATCTACTTTAACAGAAGGTGCAGATGTTTTTTGCAGACTTGTCAATGTAGCAGCTTCAGCAACATCAGAAGCAGAAGGACCACCAACATCTTGTCCTGAACTAGACAAACAAGGATGCAACTTTTCGCACATTACAAAGAAAGATTCTATGTATGGCAGGACATTCTGAGTGCCTACAGGAAGTGGAGGCACGGAACCGGATGGTTTAACTGTTGAAGGTGAGGGATCAGGCAGCATATCTGAATAGGTCTCTATCTTGGCGATGCAGTAGCTCAGCTCCTGCCACAACGGCTCAAGGGCCGCATTGATATTCCACACTAAAGATAGAGCAGCAGTGTGCTCCATATCTGGGAGAATCTCATGTTTTTTATCTTTATCACCAAGTGCAACAACGAGAGAGCTCAGTGCTTGCAAGACTCTGAGAACTGGTGCTCCATGAGTTGCAGAAGTACCAAGGAGTGCTTTCTCCATATCACCAAGAGTGTGCAACTCTTCGGTCGCAGACTTGGCAAGGCTTTGGACTGAATCAGCAAGCTCAGAGATGAAGAGATGACAATGAACAGGAGCAATAGATACCAACTTTCTAAGCACCTCTGCCACAAGAGTGTATGCATTGTCTGACAAGCTGAAGACAAGCGGGTAAGGGTTCTTAATGAGATGCACCATTCGTGGATGGAAAAACAGAAGACAATAATAATATGATAACAGAAAAAGAAGTAACTAGTAAGATCCTGAAACAAATCATGAATTAAGAGAAATTGACAATACGTACCCTTCGCGGGCAAGAAGCGAGCACAGGAGTTGGAGTTCTGGCTTGGGAAGATCATTCATAACTCTTTGAAAATCCGGCCCTTTGTCGGAGACAGATGATGACGCACCCATAGTGACATCACCTTCCCCAGATGTAGGGGCAGAAACTACATTCATCTCAGTATCTGATGTGGGAATTGAGGGATCAGATGGCAGTTCATCAGAAGGAGGTGGTTTGGGTTCATCCGATGGAACAGTTTTCTTTTCAACATTGTCAATAACGACATCCAATAAATTTAGCAGCTGCAACAGAATCAAAGCTCCATATTAGATAGATAAAAAAAATCCAATCACGTATTAAACAAGTTGCAAACACCCACCTGTTCCAGATGGGCTATACTTCTCAAGTACAGCGATTGATTTAAGAGGCTCAGAAGCAAGGTAAAGGAAGCCTGTCCTTGATCTACCACGTCCTCATCAACAACCATAACAGCTTTTCCCCGTACATCACTTGTATTCGGTAACTGCTCAGTGGAAGATTTGGACAGCTGAAACTCTAGCAATAGATTGGCGACCAAAGGATGCATGCGAGCCAGGTAAGTAAGAGTCTCCAGAACTCTCCGAGACACTAAAGGTGGAACACCTGTTTATAAAGAATAATAATATATTAATAATAAATGGAACTGCCAAGTATAATTTACTTTAAACCATCAAAGAACAGAAAGTGGAATGAAAGGTAACTGTTTAATCCAACCAGGGGCCTACTACAAGTTTCACACATACGAGGTCGCAATAAGCCCCTTCAGAAAATCATGCAAAATGTGCAATCAACATGCATAGTTGCATACATCCAAAATGGTTCTACAATTAGTGAAGTCCTAAACAATGTAACAGCCAAATTCTACTAGTCAGTAGAAACTCGATAATGCCCTATAGCTTTCAGTTTCAGTTTCTATCAAGAGAAAGGAGCAGCATAAAAATCAAAGCAACACATTTACCACAAGAAGGTAGTAGTCAAAAGAGCATACATACCATCAACAGACTGGGGGCGAGAATATGTAACATGACTCTGACAGCCATAGAGCCTATAAGGGGGTTCTGAAGCATTCAGATCACTCGAAGATTTCCTTTGGTCCAGCATCAATAATTCCATCATAATTTTAACCAAATTGGTTCTCGATTCAGCATGGGCACAGAGGTTCAGTAGAAGCCTGTGTTCATTTTTGTAAAGTGGCTACAAAAAACAAAGCAGATTAGCACACATCACACAGGATAATTTAGTCACTGAGAGAACAGAATATTAGGAATACCTGAACTACACGAAGCAGACGAATCAATGCTTTCAAACCTTCTGTGTCGACTAAAGGAGACCCCTCAGCCTCCACAGGCTTGATACCCACAGCTCGACGAGAAAGCACACCACCAATCCGATCCAAGGCATCTCCTCGCCTTGAAGATTCACCTCTACGGCTTCTTGGGTACATGCCAAACAGAGTTTGAGTTTGATTGTATCTACGTGCAAACCGTTCGCGCAGCATGTTTGCTTCAGCAACAAGAGCAGGTGTCAAATTTGCAAGCACGGCATCGGAAGAAGTTAGAAGGACCTGGGGTGCCAAAATAAATCAGATTTAGTTACCATGATAATTTTGAGCATAGGAAGAATTGATGATAGAAATGAGAAAGAACCGTTAGCAATGAGATACCTCTTCTCGAATGTCTGAAGGAAACGTTGCAATTATTGAGACAGTATCCATTTCCACAGGTTGACCTTCCAATTCTTGGGCCTGGTGAAGCCTTTGTGCCCTTTGTTGTGCCAGTACCTCTTCCCGTATGTCAGGCGGCAGCGCTGCAAGAAATTCTGGATCAATATCCCCATTATTTTGTGGCTCAGGGTTCTGAGGCTGTTGGGGTTCACTTTGTTGAGCAGATAGAACCTCAGCACGCAACTCCTCTGGAAGTGCATCGAGAAATGCAGGATCGATTGAATCAGCGTCACGATTAGTTTGGTCCTCAGATGAGCCACCTTGATCTGCTTCTCGGATTGGATCTTCTGAAACTTCAGTTACACTGTCCAATGATGCATCCCTCCCAGGTACTGGTGCATTATTAATGAATGATGGAGTCGTTCTCCTGATTCGAGAGTCGCCACCACCTTGTCTATCTCCTCCATCACCGTGGCCATCAGCACTTCCAATCTCAACATCAAGACTCCGAAGGCTCTCTCCTAAAGTTGCCCCACTCTCACTACTATTTTGACTCACTGCTTCAACATCACGAACTGCATCAGTGTGATCATCTTGAGTTTCAACAGACTGAGGTGCTCTGTTGGTAGTTCCCTGGGTGGAGTCATTACTAGGAGGTGTAATATCATGACCGTGAGAAGTGTCCAATACTGCTGACGAGGGACCCACAACACTACCATGGTTTTCAGTCAGCGTTTCAGCAGTATTAGCATAATCAGAAGAAGGATTGACCTCATTAACATTTTGGGATTCAGCCAGTGTAGTATTGTCTGTGGGCTTGTCCGAAGATGGTCGCCTCAAGCTGGAAACAAGCAAGTCCTCAAGACCTTGGGGGATTGCAGATGCGCTTGATCCAACACTTAGTGGACCTTCAGTGGCCCACAAGTTTGTTCTATGTCCTTGGCGACCATTCCGCAGAGATCGGAAAAAGGAATCCAACCGTGTGACAGAACCCTCTGAACTCCTAGCTGAGTAGGCATCACGCTCAGTTTCTACAATAAGTTAACATCAGAAATTATTTTTAGATTCCATAGCCATTCAAAATTATCATATATACACCCTGAAGTATAAAACCTTGAAGATCAATAAACATTAATAACCGCACGTCAAATATGAACCAATTACCAAAAAATAATTTAAAAAATTAACAGCAGATATATGAAAAGACAGCTAGCATGAAGGGAAATACCTGGTAATCTCGAAGGCCCAGCACGAAACAGAGGTGGTTCAAGAAGTGGATGCTGAGGCGGGGCAGTGCTATCACCACTTCTACCCAAGAGATTATAGATGGATGTAGTCCGCCCAGGTCGTCTGGAGCCAAAAATTTCGACCGGCATAACATGGAAACCTTCACTAGCAATGCTATCCCTTTCAAAAACCTCTATGTGATCAAATACACCAACCCCATCCATACCTTCACCCAGTCTCACTATAACACCATCCTCATCATCTTCTTCATCTTCATCCTCTTCCATCACCTCCTCATCAAATTCATCTTCATCAATTTCTTGGTCATCTTGATCAGTATCTGGATGTGGCAGGTGATGATGAGCTTCATCTTCCTCAATATCATTGTGTTCTTCATCATCACCATCTTCATCTTCATCAACTTCATCCCCTTCATCACCAGACATGTCATCATCGTCATCATCATTTTCATCATCTTCGTCATCTTCATCATCAAGATTTCCTTGACCGCCAGGCCTAATCTCAAATCTTATGCCCAAAGTATCAAGACCATTTTCAAGAGTTCGTGTATCCTCAGCAGCATTATCTTGCATGTAATCATCTTCATTGGCATTGAAGGAGCCTTCAATATCCTGGTCATGCTCCATATCATCAGTGACATTCTCAGAACCAACATAGTTACGCATGGTATTAAAGGACTCAAGCTGATCAGCTGCCATCGAATTCTCATTGGCTTGAGAAGCATCTACAGCCTGCGAGGTGTTAACTCCATTATCTTCCCTGGGCTGACTATGATCACTAGGTTTTACTGAACGTTCACCCCTCACATTATTAGAATCAGAAGCATGAACATGCTCTTTCGTCACTACCTCCAGAACTTTCAGAATTCCTGTTGCAACTTTGGGCGAATCAGCATGATCCAGGTCCAACACGCAAAGCGCTTGGGTGAGTGACTGAACAAGACCAGCCTCAATAAAAGTAACAGAAGCTTCCGCAGACACGTATGAGCCCGTTGGTGATCGAGCAGACAATACATCATTGAGCAGGTCAATTTGAGCCTGAATGTCGACTCTTGGTGCCTTAAAACCATTAGGAGAGTCGATAAAATCGTTGAAAACATTGCCAATCCCTGTGAAGATTCTTTTCCTTGCCTCAGTCGAGCGAACACAGGAAGCCACGAGAAACTGATTGCTTCTACTAGCCAGTTTATGCCGCCAGTCTTCAGATTTTCGTTCCTTCTTAGTGGTTTTCAAATATGGAAGGAATTGGTACAGAACATGTTGAAAAATTCCACCAACAGAGGTACCCCTTTGAGGTATTGACCGGTAACTGCATATTTCTGCATCTTTCCGCACAATAAAATTGACAGATGATGCATACATTAAAAGAATCTCTGTCAAAAGTTTTAGTACAAATACAACCTTAGCCATTGTCAAGGAGTGCTCTTGACTGTTTGCTTCTTTATCTTCTGATGCAGAGGCAATAGCTTTTCCTTTATCCTTGCAAATCGAAGCATCAATTTCCATATCAGTTGCTGATGAGGCAGTCTTAGTTGCAGATTCATCTTCCGGTGGAGGAGGTACGAAAGATATTACGGAATCTAGTAAAAGATCAATCACACTTGTGAAACTCTGAGGTGGCTTTCTACTAGTTTTGGAGCTTCTAGAATTTGCATCAAGCTTTCCAATACCCAAAGCATCCGAAGAATCACCACCTCGACCCTTCGCATCACCAGTTTGAATTTTCTCCTTCTCCTCTGTTTTATCTTTCTCTTTAGCTTTATCTTTGTCTCTATCTTTTGTGAGTACAATGTATGGCCTGTCACCCACCATCTCAACTTGACAAACAGACTTAACAGCTTGCATGAAAATTACAGGATCCCGTTGAACAACTGAACTTAGACTTGATAAAAAATTTCGGGGAGAAAGCCTTCCACTCGGCTGTCTGCTAGCAGCAGTTGCAACAGTACGTTTAATCTCAGACTCCATAGCTTGCTGGAGAGTGTGAGAATCTTCAAGTATATGGCGTATTATAGCAGCCGCAACACTGTCAAAGCCAACAAACAAACTACTAGTTGGCAGGGAAAGAAGCAAATGCACACCTCCCGCTTCCATAAAATTCACAGCAACAGAATGGGTTCTTGTGAGAGTCGAACAAAGTTGCAAAACAGCATGCGTTGTTTCAGATGGTAGATGCTTTTTTAAGCAACCACAAGCTAATTCAATAAGTAATTTTTGCTCCTGCAAATCCAAATGCTTCGACAATGTCGGCAGATTTGCCTGTACCTTGTTCTGCTTATCTTCATCAATAACAACTGATGTTTGTTCGCCAGCAAGATTCTTCTTCAGAAATTCAACTACATCGTTTGTCAAAGAAGTATCCACTTGAGCAAGACGATCAATGGCAACAAACGCCGAAGTCACCCACTTTGGAACTTCAGATGCTTCTTGTGCTTGAGAACCAGAAATCCAAAGTGAAATAAGGTCTGATGTGACTTTAACCAAACCACTCTTTGAGGCTAATTCCCGTGCTGCATCATCTACATTAAGAATCAAGGCAAAAACATGGAGAAATGCAGAAAGCATGTTCTGGTTTCCACTGTCAGTTACATTACCACAGAGCTTCACTTGTTCAATGATAAATGTAAGTACTTTTGGTCTCTCCTGGCCTTCATTTTGAGAGCAAATCATCACAAGCAGATCCCGAACAGGAAAAGCTAGAGTATCTTTTGTTTGCAGAAGTTTCCTGCATATTGATAAAAGCTCATCAACTGGAGGAACTTGAACCTGTTCCTCTTCAACAGTCTCACTGGTATCAGTAGTGACTTCTTCTTTGATATCAGCGCCTGAGTTCCCCAGCGACATAGCAAGGGCTCGAGCAAGTTCATCATCTTCCAGGGCCTCCTCGGGATGTGAGAGCAACCATTCCATTGCAACCTCTACGCTATCTGAACCAACCTGCCTCAAAGCCTCTTCAGCTCGAGGCCTGGAAAATCCCATTTCCACTATTGTTGAAATGGTTGTTTCATTAAGCGGTGGACCAGCTACGCGACCCACATTACTACTATTGAGGTTTTTCACCTCTACACCAGAGAATACTTGTCTGAAAATATTTACAATCCTCGAAATTAACTCATGACTGCACTCAGGGAACCGTGGGTGGGACCAAACAGGAAGTACAGCCTTCAATACCATGGACTGAAGAATTTTCACAAACCTTTCTGCATCCCGAGGAAACGGAATTTCACCACTAACAATAGGCTGGGTAAGCAAATGTTTGGTGAATGGAGATAGAATAAAAGAAGAGGTTGCCAAGTGGTCCAGAAGTTTACCATAGCTAGCTGAGGGTCCGTCTAACCACCACTGATCAGCCTCTTCTGTCTCACTTTGCCTCCCCTCATCTGTCTCCATAGGAGAAGCGGGAGCCCTATTGATAGCAACAGGCAACTGACTGGTAGCCTCAAATGTGGTCAAAACTGAATGAATAACTCCTCGCCCATATAAACAATTCAATATCACAGGATTACAGGAGTCAGGTTTTTCCAAAAGAATGCCATCAATGAACTCAGTAACCTTTCCGAAGTAGCGGCATTTAGTTGAAACAGAAGCTACAGATCCAGAAGAGCTCAAATGGCCCACAAAGTTCATGTGATCCATAGCTATATTAGCAAATGTCGAAGCAACTGATTTTGAAGCAGGAGATACATTCAGTGCATCATCCCTTCGTCGAGATGGAGAAAGCATCACCTTTCCGAGCTCTTGGAACAAATGGGTGATGTGAATTGATAGTGATCGTACCATATCACAACAAGAATTATAGTACGATTTCTGATTATCAGCATCCTTTCTAGAACTGGATTCAGCCCCATCAGAAGAACCAGGTTGTTGGGGGTCCTGACTGGTCCCTACCTGTACGTCTGAAGGGGTATCAGTAATCTGTCTTTGCTGAAGACTGGAAGAGCGTGTGAGATCACGATATAAATTTATCAGGTCAAAAAACTGGGACTCAACGTTCCAGCCAGATGTCCGACTTCTAAGCAGTGGATCAAGAAACTGTCTGAAAGAGTTCAATCTGGGGTCTTCACCATCATGCATGCTCAACTGTGCCTGTCTGGAATCAGAACTCGAATCATCCTCTGATTCAACCTTTGTGTCATCAAGCAGTGCAACTTGCCACAAAATCTCACGATGAATACGACCAATATCTTCCAAAACATCTTTATTTTCATCACCAAATTCCGTGAGCAATGCAGTCACCCATCGGCTATCTTTAGAGGCAGCCAAAAATAATAGAAATTCAACCAGGGAGAGAGCAGAAAATATTTCAGCGTCAGGAGTGACGCTAGTATCCAGCAGAAATAATCCAGAGACAGAAGATAACTCGGTCAAGGTTTTCTTCAGATGATCTTTAAGAGAAGAGCAGAACGCACGAGCCAGAGGAGTGGAATGGTGTTGGGTAAAGCACTTGAACACCATTGTGCTGTGTAAAGCTATTGACATCCCCTCAGATGACTGAGTAATACTAGGGCGTAGAAGAAGTTTCAATAGGGCTTCTATACCCTTTTTCTCCACAAATAACCTGCATGTCTCAGAATTTTCCAGAGTTCTGTGAACAAGTACCATCACATGAAAGATGAAGAGCTGCATGCACTGCTCATCATTCATACTTTTCTCAGGCACATCTCCTGCACCAACCAGGGAAGTTGATCCTAAGTTTTCCTTGTGAGTGTACTCCACAGGATCCATTTCCATTGCGTCACTTCCCTCAATTTTCCCTGATGAGTGACTGGACATTGTGTCGTCAAGTGATGCAATCTTGTGAATTATTTCAATCATTAAATCAACACCACTACCTCTCAACGAAGATACATGCCTCAAAAGCTCCTCCACAGCATTTGCCAGGGGGAAAATGCCTTCACTCATAGCCATCAGATACTTTCTGTCAGTAAATATGCTGAGGAGGAAGCGTAAAGCTGAAGTTTCTTTCACAGCCTCCAAGCCCTTTGCGTTAAGGCAAATTGCACCAAGACCATGTGGGATACATGTGATGGCTTTTGAAGAAGCAAGTGCCCCAGACACCACTGATGATAAAAACGTAGTAGGGAGACCCAAGTCATGTAAAACATTAAAGCAAGTCGGATCTTTGTGGATCATTTCACTCATAAGAGTCACAGCCGCAGAATAGATTTCACCTCCAAATTGCTCCTTGTTATTGAAAATCACTGATAAAGTAGGTGTCAAGGAAACATCATAAGAATTATGTGATCTGGTAGCATTTGTTGTGGCATAAGTGGCAGAACCAAGTCCCTTCAACAAACACCTGATAAGCCTCTTCTGAGTGTAGAAGCGGCCATTGCAGTACCTAGAAGATTCACCAGTTGTCATAGAAATGTCTTTCGTCCCAGCATCATCTATCACTCGATGTACTTCAATCTGCAGTCTATGAACCAAGAGCTCTACTCCACCTAAATCTCTAAACAGGGTGACAGCTGTATTGCTGTAGTCCATGAGCTTCTGTAGGGTTTTCACAGCTAAACAAACCAGATGCAGATGACTTGGATCTGAATCTTCCAGAAGAGGTAGAAAGGTGGGTACCATACCCGATCCCCTCACAACACTTCCAGTAGTTGAAGAGGATATAACGTGCAGCAGGTAAAACTGTAGAAGGGCTTCAACAAAGGCCACGGATGACAGATCAATTGAGTTTTTCAAGGACAATATCGCTCTCTGCAATACATTCAGAAGAATCATACGATTTCCACCAGCAAAACTGATGCTTGATCCGCTTAATATACGTGCCCTCTCATGAGATGCGGAATATGCAGCTAATTGTGCTCCCAGGGCAGTCATTGCAAGTGTTCTTAGAGTACCGGATATAGTTTCTTCAGACCGCACAATTCTTATCAACTCATTAGTATACTCCGGCTCATTAGCAAAAAAGGAAGCAAGTTCAGCATGTGAATCGCTGGACTGGACAAGCACAATAAAAGCAAGAAGACAGATCTTGCTGTACAGCCTGCATATTCTGGACGAACGGAATGCACGGGCATACCTAATTCTGGTCAATAATGAAAATCTGAGCTCCGAAGGCACATTATACTGCTCAATGCACACCTTCATGAGTGAGAGGTCATCCTCTTCACGTAGTTGGAGGTCAGGCAAGTGGATCACACTCATTCCAGAAGAAACCTTGCCGCTAGAATCAACAGCAGTAGAGGTACCATGCAATTCAAAGTACAGCGTCGATCCTATGCGGTACTGCAAGTTGTCAGAATCATTTTGTACCTCAGATGGAAAAAGGCACAGACCATCGTCCTGGGTTCTCTCATGCAAAGTGATACATGAATACAAACCCAGTCCTTCTTCCTTGCTACCCCAACCTTGTGCAAGTGATAATAGATAGCTGTTAACTGATCCACATCCAACCAGCTTTCCACTTGTGTGTAGTTTGGTTGGGATTATCTTCACAAGTGCAGCAAGAGTCTCCAAAGATGCTATAAGAATTTCAGGATCTGTTGAAGCAAGCAAGAGCTTGAAATGCTGAAAGGAGAGCAAACAAGAAAAGAAAAAAATATCAAAAGAGTTAGGAACATATCATGAGCTCAATTGTGAAATCAAAAGCAGGTGAATAATATGCCAGAAATTGATAGATACAGATATTAAAAATTCAAAGCCACAAGAGCAGCTGAATAGAACTCTTGATAGTGCAAAAAACAAAATATTTTTTCTTAACAAGCTTACCTCTAAACCACCAAAAGAACTCTTGTTAGTGCAATTTTCTAGTATGATCTGCATAACCCTCAGTATTTGTAAAACTTCTTGCTTCGGGAGGGGGCCAGCGTCGCTGGAGATATCATTGGACAAAAGGAGATCATTTCTACATGATACATACGTCTTGAAGTAAGTATCAAAGTGAAGAAATAATGGCCTCCAATGATGGAAATCCCCCTAAAACAGAAATAAGGGTTCAAGTATTAAACCAAGATAAGGAAAATTAACAGGAAAAAAATCACTGTACACAAATTCCCAACCTTTCCATACTCCCAGTGGAAGCCAGAGAGAGGTATAGCTATATCCTGCAATGGGCATTGAATCACCTTCTCAATAAAAGCTTTTATTCGTGGAGGCTGCAAATGAATAAGAAGTCAAGGGCATTGCTTGGCAAGAAATGACATCAAGAGTAGTCATAGAGACAGACATTAAATATGCAGAAAACATAAATATTTCAATTCCTAACAACTCGGTGTGGGGTGCATAGAGATGGTTCCATGAAAAATAAGATTGATATTTTGTCTCCATATGATTCTAATCATTAGAATGTTGCACATGCTACCCTCAGCATTGGCAGTGCTTAATTGATATTCTATATTTCTTTGCAGCAATGGTCCTGCCGATATCAGTTGTTTCTTGACATGGTAACTATCAAATACGAGCATGGTTCCTACTAAAACACTGAGACGCGGAATTATATGGAGTGTTCGATAAATTAATCTGCTTCTCTTCTTTCATATAGAACAATTGACCATCTTATCATGTATGATCAACCAGCAGCTATAGCATGAAAGAGATTGATATAATTATTTTCTCTTACTATATGAAGCCCTTAATCACCTCTCACAAGCTTAGAAAACGTCAAATTAACCAAATTTCCCCACTGCTTAATTCATGATATGCCATATTCTGCCTAATCATTCATTGATGAATTTACAGCATATATTTTCAAACAGTAGATTGAAACTCATGATGCTAGTTTACTATGAAATGTAAGCAACACATGAATTAAGTTATTTTCTTCCTGGTAGATTAGACATTTTTACTCAGCATAATGTATGACATGCCAGTAATCTTATTAGATTATACACTATTCATCAAAATTCACAATAATTTATAGCAAGTAACCACACACTTATCAGCAGCCATAATAGTCAAAGTCCTATCAAGGCGGATTAATTTGCTCATGCTGCAGAAATCAATCAAAATACATCCCAAAAACAAGTACACACTAAACATTTTAAAACATTATCCATTTAGGAAATTTACAGCATATATTTCCAGCAATAGATTGACACTCATGATGCTATTTTACTATACGATGCAATATACGAGTTGAAATGATGTTCTTCCTTATAAACAGGATACTTTTACTCAACATGATGCATGATATTGGGGTCTTATGCAGTTATGAACTATCCCTAAAAATTCAAAAAAAATTACATATCAGCTAGCAAGTTTCCACAGTTATCACCAGTCATATCGAGTCGGGTTAATTCGCCCGCGCTACACAAAAATCAATCTAAACCCACCCCAACACAATAACACTAGTACACAGGAACAAATAATCAAGAGCAAATAGTAAAGTAAGAAGGCCCTATCCAGAAACCATACCGCTTCGGTATCAAGCTTAATAGATGGACCGATAGCCCCTTCAGTCGACAGCAGCTGCCTTAGCCGAGAAGGCAAGCTCGATCTAATATTCGCCATTTTTACTCAACTCCGCTACTCTATCAACTGTGATAAAACAGCAAAAAACGTAAAATGAGCATTTCAAAACCTAATTACCTAAAAAAAAAACTCACTAAATCAAACATCAATCCCCATAAAATACATCTAGAAAGGGAAAACTACCATCTAGGTGTCGAATCAAAACCAGGATTAAGTCTGTACACGAAGTTTGTATGAGAGCGATTATCGGAAACCCCAGGAGAGAGAAGGGGGGGTTTGAATTTGTGTGTAGAGAGAAGTAGTTGCGGTGGTGAAGAATTGTAACCCTGGAAATACACCGTGGCTCTGTTTGATATATATATATATGTATACGCACACAGTGAGGGCTGACAAATTGAGAGAGAGAAAGAGAGAAGAGAGAGAGACCTGTTTTGCGTATAAAGTCGGCTTTGCTAATTCGTCCCTCATCTTTTGGTTTATTATGATTCTTTTCCTCTATCACTGTTATCTTGTTTTTCCCTTTGGAAAATTGTTTTTGTCTTCTATTCAAAAGGTGGAAGATATTTCTATATTACAAATTACATTAGTTAGATTTGGAAAATTTTGAAAAATGTACTCTAAAATGTGTCATTTTTTATCTTAATACATTTATTTGTGACAGTTCAATTTTGGTACGTATCATTGTCCAATTTAGACATCCTATGACACGTGACGGCTTAATTAAGTGACATGCGTAACTTTGTAAAATACAGAAATATATTAGACTAAAATGTAAATACGATGGACTTTTATTAATTTCAAAAAAAAAACTATTTCATAAAAGCATATCAAATTACCCATAAAAGTTACCCTATTAGTTGGAAGGTGAAGGCCCAACTCATAGGTGCGCATTTCCGGAGTGCTGCCACAACTAATTGCTTGCCTCCAGTTTCTTCGTTTTGCTTGTAAATGGATAATCTTCATTTTTCTCTCCCACAACTAATTGCTTGCTTAAGGTGAATGAAGTTCCAAATTTTGGAATTGGTTCTTGTTTGCCTTTGACTCCTTTCCCGAGCCAAATAAAAAAGATAAAACTTCTTCCATGGATGAGGAATTTCCGACTGGAAGCTCCACCATGCGAGTTCCATTGGGATCTGGAAGCTCCACCGGTGAAACCGCCATAGAAGTTTGACCAAGGAGCTTCCAGGCGGCAATGGCGGATCAGCCATGGAGCTCCACGCTTCCATGACAGAAATGCCTTATTTATTTTTAGTTTTTTATATAACTTTTTTCTAACTTTTCTTTTTTACTTTTACCTTTCCATTTTAGTAATTTGGTGGTTTTTGATATTATTTTGATAAAATGAGGTAAATTCATAATTAATGAAAACAGTATGGTTCAATTGAAATTAATGGAAATTGTAAAGTGACATGTGTCACTTAATTAAGCTGTCACGTGTCATATGGGTACAATATTATGATAAAATATCAACTTAAGGTATCAAAATCGGACGGTCACATACAAAGTTACTAAAATCGGAAATGTCACAACTTAGAGTATATTTTTTTTATTTTTTC
>JAYMSR010000144.1:0-19285 GCA_036897825.1 Plantago rigida
ATTACTGGACACACAATGCGTGTTGTTGAATAGAGTAGAAGCGATGTTGTGAATTTATATGCTAAAGACAGCATAGTTTATGGACTTGTATAGGACTAAACTGAAATATAATTAGTATGAAAGTGTTTTATGTAACCTAGGTTCAATTGTGGATTTTTAGTGTAATTTTCCTGTATTTGCTGTCGCATATGCCAAATATGCCCAGTCACCCTCTCCTCGTTAAAAACTCGTGTGTTTTTCCTTCACCTTTACTATCCCTCACTACACCGCTTGTACCATACCATGTTTTCATCGAAAAAAATTCTCTCCGAGTAAGCACTAGAAAGATTGGATCTCGAGGATTTCTCCTTGTTGAAAAACAAAAATGGAGAAATGAGATACACAAGATTTCGATTAATTGCTTGTGAATCTCACCTTTAATTCACGGGTCGATTGCAATCTTTCTGCAAATAATTTATCAGGTGGGCCAATGTATCTTGCTGAATCAATCACAAGAGTACCTGATCAAGATTAAGGTATCGAATCATCCGTTTTTTATATATATGCCTTAAATTATTTGTGTGCATTTACTAATTTTTATTTATCGCCACACAAAAGAGGGGTTTTATGTTTAGTTTCCGACTCTTGATGTATGAGTAACCTTCATTACAAGATCTTTGTCCTGTCAACCTTTTTTTTCCAGATTATTCAATGATTATTGTTGGATGTAAATCCGAACAAAACAAAGCATGATTGAATTCAATTGAATCGAGATCAGTTGGTCAAGGACATAATTAAACAAAAAACTTGTAACTTTGTACCTTTTCTTAATTTATTTATATAATCTTGAAATTTCAGCTAGGTTAAAACTTCAAAGCCTTTTCTTGATTTTTCTCGACTTGTATCAAACACCTTCTACCTTTTGCTCCTTTTTTTTCATATAACTTTTTTTCTTAGTTATCAATTTGTATATATGTGTGGATGCATGTTTGTATTCAATTGAAGCGAATCAATTGAATTTTGTTAGGTATTGAACTAAAACTTAGTCATATGGATCTTGAAATATTAGATTGTTTCGATTCCCCCAACCATATCAGTCCATCGATTGGATCAAACGCCTTATCATTTTGTATTTGATAACCACAAATTCTCTAATAAGCCACTCTCCAAATAGCATATTACGTCAAAACTCACAGGGTGTTTGCATAAACTACTTCAAATTTTAAAAAGTTGCAATAGAGTGTTTTAAAGAGAGCGTGCCTTATTCATTGGCTTGCATACACTCATTCATTGATTCATTTTTTTCCCGTGTGTGTGTTAAATGAGCAAGTTTCATAACAGGAAATACTGCACCACATTAGTTTAAATTATACTATGAGTATGCCAATTGCCAAACACTAATTGGATGCATTAAGGGATCTGTTCTTTTATCAGAAAAACATTACTTCTACTATAACTTCACTTATTTTATTTAACCCCAAAGCCATCCAAATTAAATCTCCTTTCATTTAATTTTATTTTCCTCTCTATCAGAACGATAAAACAAAACTACATATTTGAGAAAGACACTCGATTTTCCTTTTAACTTTGCAAATCAAATTTTAATAAAAAAAAAACTTTGTTAATTGCACACACCCTTATTTAACTTAAAGCTCCGCGACTTCTATATTTAATGACAAAATCAAACACGTAATTAAATAACATAACACTTACAAATAAAAATCAACCAAATCTGTTTTTTTATAAATTACCTTTCAGGTACGCATCTATCCATCGTTAATCAATGTGGTACCTTGTCTTATGTAGTAAAAAAAGATTATCTAGACCGGAAAAGAAACCTTTACAATAGCCAAGTTATAAAACTCCCAACCCTAATTATGAATTAAATATCTATTTCAAGAAACAAAGAAGAAAATCAAAACTTAATTGCAGAGTAGTAAATTGCAACAATAATCATCCAAAGCCAAATTTGTAAAGAATCACAAACATCTGATTTTCCAATTTACCAGAATCCTTACTAAATGACTTAATCACCCCTACAATATGCCAACAATTACCTTACCCCATATGCTATAGATGCCCTTAGGGCATTCTCCTCACCTAGAAATTGCAAAATTCCGTGAAATCAAAATTGCTCACAGTAGAGAGAGAAACAATACAAGAGAAAAGAAGAGAGATTATTGTGTGCGAAAAGATTTCCGGCAAGTTCGGAAGAGATCGCCGTTTTCATCGATCGGTCTCTGGGCCCACTATTTGGCGCGATAAGACTCCCTTTTCCTTTTTATCTGTTGTCCAAAAATTACAGATTTTGTTTTGTTTTGGGAAAATTATATAGATACATATTCCACGCGTGTGTGTGTGCACAAGTTGACAAGGCTTGAGGATCCGAATCTAGAAAAGGGAATTGTTGTGATTGGGGGTTTATAAAGGGGTTTTTATTTCCAGGAGGAAACCTAAGTGTTGAGTGAGATGAGTGAGTAATCAGTGTGATTTCAGGTTCAATTGTGGTAGGTTTGTGTGGTTTCAACTCATTAGGGTGATGGGTTTCTGATGGGAGTGTGAAAGTTTGTGTCTTTATTGGAATTGCTGCACATTGATCCTTTTGGGCGATTGATTGCAGAAGTGGCAGGAGTGGAGTGAGTTTTTGTGATTCCTGGGTGGGTTTTACATGCAGTCTGGTGGTAAGCAGAAGCAAGGGGGAGGTGGGGGGCATGGACCGGTTAAGGGCGCATCGGGTTCGCCTTCGTCTTCTTCGTCTGCAGCTTCAGCATTCGAGCAGCAGCAGCAGCAGCAACAAAGACAGGCATATTTGCTTTTGTTGTATTTTATCCTTTTCTGTGTACTTTGTTCTAATGAATGAAGGTTTTAGATATTCTGTCCTAGGGGAGTTTGAAGTTGTTCTGTTCTGTTAACTTATCCACATTCTTTTATTTCTTAGTTGAAGTGGATGTATATTTGTCTTTAGTTATACTGGCTGTTTTTCTTGATCTTGTTACCAAAATTACATCACTCTGGTGGAAATTGAGCTTAGCTGATATAATTATTTAGTATTCTTCTGATCTTATGGAACCCCTTGAACTGTACCAAATGAGAAACCATACTAGTTGTCATTATTTTGTTTTGTTGTTATATACACTGAAGATGTGTTCCACTGATCTATAATCATGTCCAGATGTTACTCTTGACTCTTGAGTATTGGATATCATTTCCCCCCTCCCTTTTGTGGGTGATATAGCCTTTTCTTTTGTTTTTTGTTTTTGTTTTTGTTTTGCCTTTGCGTGTTATTAACTGAAAATTTGATTCATGAATTGATGTAGTGTCTGGAACAGAAACGTAACTATATAAATTGTTGTTCAATGTTCTGGACTTGGGAGGTTAGTTTGGACTTTGGTTGGTATGTCATCTAAGGGGTTGACTTCCTTACATTTCGACCGTTCATGCCTCATGGGTCTTATATGCCTGCCATGTAATATCATTCTTTATTCTAAACAAATTATCCTGAACAAAATAGTGTGTGTCCCTGGGCTACTATTTTGTTCAGGATAATTTGTTTAGAATTAAGAATGATATTACATGGCAGGCATTTTTTTTTGTTTTTTTTTGATGTGGAAGCCCATATAAATACATAAGCAGCATCAACTCTTTTTGCTGTGGATAGCAATCATTTCATCTTCATATCAATGAATATTGTTGTTATCTGCAAACTTAAATGCATCTTTTTGTTTTTTTGCCTCATCGTTTGATCTATTCTCAATTCTACAGTTCTTCCATTTTGGTTGGTCTAGTGTTTTGTTTAATTGCATATACCTGCTAATCAGGGGCACCTTTCATTCTATGCACGACGTGCTTTATTCTTACCTTCTTTGTCAAACTAAAGTCCAGCCATTCATAAGTACATGGTAAGAATAAAAGGTTTGATGGCGCGCACAAAAGCCAGAGGTTCAGTTCTTGTCCTCCCTTGTAATATTGCTGAACTGGTCTTTCAGACTATAGTGTTAGTCTTATCCTTGTGAAAATTAGTTTCCAACTGTCCTCTCCTTAGATAAAGCCCTACTGAAGCGTATCGGTTGCTTAACGCCTTTTGTTTTGGCTCTGGCAAGCCTTTGAGTGAAGTTTTCTTAGCAGGCTACATGTCCTATTCAGTTTTTTCTGCCCAGTTTGTCAAAGTTCGGCATGTTTGACTAGTGTTTTATAGGATATCTGGAGCTGAACTATCTAAGCTAGAATGTTGAAGTCTCTGGCACCCCTATAGCTATTAAAGAGGTTTTACTTAGTTGAAACAGACATACATCATTAGTTTATGATGGTCTAAGTTTCAAATTTATGTCCTTGCTATCTACCCTGAGCTTTTAGTTGAATTCCTGTGAGAAGGAGAACAGCTCGTACAAATTAAATCACAACAAGAAGTCAACCATGCTTGACAGCATCTTTTAGTTCCTTCTGTCGTACCCAAGCTTTGTTTCAACTTATACAGTTCAATTAGGCTTCTGTCATATTTATGGTTGCTGTCCACTGTTTCTAACTGGAATTGTCTTGTGCTGATCTTTAGCTTTTAATACTTCATTTAGTGGTTAGAGTTTCTGAATATTTATTATTTTTTTTTGTTATAACTGCATCCAAACTAATGTACATGGCGATCCTTTTGATCCGCAATTTCTCATTATATGTTAAATGTTAAATTTATAATTAATACTAGCAATGCAAATCTCACTCGTGTTGTATTTGCAGTCATTGCAACACCAATTCTTAAGGCGGCCTGATGGCGGTGATACTCCTCTATCATATCAGGCTGGAAACTTCCTTGGAGGAATCAGTTTTGGAGCAGGATCTACGGGCATGCCTCTACCTCAGCAGCCCCGGAATATGATTGATATGAGCCAGCAGCAGCAGCAGCATGGTTCTCCTAGCATTCAAGGTGCTGACAGAATGTTAAATCCTATGCAACAAGCTTACTATCAGTTTGCTCTCCAGGCTGCTCAACAGAAATCAAACTTAGGAATGCAATCTCAGCCGCAGATGAACCAAGGAATGTTTGGCTCACTTGGTAAAGATCAAGATACTTGGACGCCAAATATGAAGATGCAAGAGCTTATGCCAATAAAATCAGCAAATCAATCTCAGGCATCCTCTTCAAAGAAATCATCTGAGCAGGTCGCTCAAACAGAGAAACCGGCAGATCAGAACCAAAGGCCCATAAGCGAACACCGAACTGATCCTAAATCTAATATTCCTGCATTGCATGGTCAAGCAATCCATCCTGCAGCATTTTTTGAGCCCCAGCCCCAGCAAACAATGGTGAACATGGCTAACAACCAGATGATGATGGCTGCGCAGATGCAAGCAATGCAGGCGTTGGCACGTGAACGTAATATTGACTTGTCAAATCCTGCGAATGCTAGTATGATTGCCCAGCTTATTCCCCTGATGCAGTCCAGGATGGTTGCACATCAAAAGCTAAATGAAACGAATACAGGCTTGCAGCCTGCATCTTTTCCCAAACAAGTTACACAACCACAAGTTGGAAATGAAAGTTCTCCCCGTGGTAACTCCTCAAGTGATGTTTCAGGGCAATCTGGTTCATCTAAAGCGAGGCAGCCAGTTTCAATTGGTGCAGCTTCTAATTTAACTCAAGCCAATTCTAACAATATTCCTGCACCGCAGTTAAAGATTCATGGTAGAGATAACCAAATGCCTCCTAGGCAGCCCAGCTTGTTTGTCAATGGAATGCCTCCTGTGCACCCTGCGCAGTCGTCTGGAAATTCGATCCAAGGAGTTGACAGTTTACCGCCTGCAAAACCTTCAACAACTGGCCCAGAAGTATCTCAGGCACAAAATGTCAGGCAACTTAATCAATCTCCTTTACAATCTGCAGCTCCATCTCATGACGGGAATGTGCGTACCCCGTTAACTTCCCAGGGTGGGCTATCTCAACAAATGCGGCAGTCACATACTGGGTTTACCAAGCAGCAGCTTCATGTACTCAAAGCACAAATACTTGCATTTAGACGCCTGAAGGTTAGGAATTGATATTTTTGCTGACTTGGTCTTATTACCTTTTTCTCCTTCCTGCATCTCTCTCTCCCTCTCTTTTTTAGCATTGATCTGTGACATGTTTTCTATGCCTTGACTGTAGAAAGGAGACGGAAATTTGCCAAATCAATTATTACAAGCCATTGCTCCTCCGCCACTTGATTTGCAGACACAGAAGGTATGCACGCCTGCTGTATCTGTTAACCAAGATAGATCAGTTGGAGAAAATGCAGATGAACACGCGAAGCATATGGAGTTCAGTGATAATGAGAATCGGTCTGTAAAGCCAGTCTCTGATGTAAGTACCACAAAAGAGGAAAATTTAGGAGGTAATCTGGCAGTTGTCTCGACTGTTAATACACAAAGCATTTCATCTGCATCAAAGGAATTCAGATCTATGGTTTCTCCTGGAAAAGAAGAGCTACAAACAAAAGGTGGTTCTGTAAACTCAGCCCAGGAAACTGAGCAAAGCACACAGGTAACTCCTACAAGGAGCGATGTTGCAGCAGACAGGGGAAAAGCAGTTGTCACGCAGCCAAGTGTATCAGAACCAGTGCAAGTTAGAAAACCTACGCAGGCTAGCACCACAAGCCAGCCCAAGGATTCTGGCCCAGCTAGAAAGTATCATGGACCTTTATTTGATTTCCCTGTCTTTACTAGAAAACATGACACTCTTGGATCTTCTTTGATGAACACCAACAATAGTTTGAATCTTGGATATGATATTAAAGATCTTTTTGGCGAGGATGGTGGAGAAATTCGTAAAAGAAAAAGAGCAGAGAAAATAGAGAAGATTGATAAAATACTTGCTGTCAACATTGAAAGGAAGAGGATTAGACCAGATCTTGTCATTCGGCTACAAATTGAAGCAAAAAAACTTCAGCTTGCAGAATGTCAGGTGAGATTGAGAGATGAGATTGAGCAACAGCAACTGGAAATTATGACTATGCCTGATAGACCATACCGGAAATTTGTTCGACTATGTGAGCGCCAGCGCCAAGAGCTTAACAGGCAATCACAGGCAAGTCAAAGAGCAATTAGGGAGAAACAACTGAAATCTATATTCCAGTGGCGCAAGAAGCTTCTCGAGGCGCACTGGGGCATCCGGGATGCTCGAACGGCACGCAATAGGGGAGTTCACAAGTATCATGAGAAAATGTTGAGGGAGTTCTCTAAGAACAAGGATGATGGTCGTAATAAAAGGATGGAGGCATTGAAAAATAATGATGTAGAAAGGTACAGGGAGATGTTACTGGAACAACAAACTAATGTACCTGGGGAGGCTGCAGAAAGATATGCTGTTCTGTCATCATTTTTAACACAAACTGAACAATATCTTCAGAAATTAGGAGGCAAAATAACAGCTACTAAAAATCAGCAGGAGGTTGAGGAGGCAGCGAATGTTGCAGCAGCTGCTGCTCGTGCACAGGTACTCTTTCTCTCCCTTGTGAAGACTAGTAATAGACTAATAGTCATTACACTGTACAAATACTATGTATTCTAGATTTGTCCCTGATACTGTGCTGTAATTTTCCACTGTTAGTACTAGTCAATCTTTCATTCTTTTGCCCAGTCAATAGTATCTAAAGCATATCCATCTCATTTGGAAGCTCCAAGCAATTAGTGATGTTGGAGGTCTGTGCAGACTTTCTGAACGATGCAGTTCTGTAGATCATGAGATGTTTGGCCTGGATTTTTATTGCGTCTCCAATTATGTTATCTCAGTTTATAGGGTTTGTATGGCGAGGGAGTTGTTTAGCATCAAATATTTTTGGGTGTTTTGACGAAAACTCTCATCCTGTTCATTATGGTCCTACCACGATTAAGGGAAGGATTGTCTGTTAAGTACCAATGTCTCTTTTGATTGTCCACGTATTGAGAATTCAAGCTCATCTTCTCAAGACTAGGCACGTAGCTTTTCTTGATGAAGCTTTGAGATGGTTTGGGATAGTATCAACTTCAAGCATGGGATCACTGTATTTGCTTTTTAGAGGAGTTATTAGCATATCCCACGCCAGAGAAGCTTGGACATTCTCTGTCAATTAAATTATGATTTCTGCAAAATGGTCCTTGATCACCCCATCTGGTTCAGTGAAGAGCAGACTTGGTTGTGTTATTTTACGATAATTATCTTAATATTCATCAAGAAATTTAATTGGCATTGATCATTGTAATAAAAGATGAATTTTGAGAGATGTATTTTTTGCTAATTGCCCCTAAACTTCCTCTTGGATATTATATTGCTAGTTTATGTTTCTTTTTGCATTTGTTATGATTCGAGCTGATAAATTTTCATTTGTAGGGTCTCTCTGAAGAAGAAGTGCGAAATGCTGCTGCGTGCGCTAGAGAAGAGGTGATGATAAGAAATCGATTTTCCGAGATGAATGCGCCTAAAGATAATTCATCTGTTAACAAGTAAGTCTGCCTCTTCTACGCTAATTCTGATAATATACGTACTTGTTAGCAACAGTTCTCTACCTGTTGAGTTATCAGCTTAAATTTGGTGTTATTAGTTTCCTCAAGTCAATATGATATATGAATGTGTATAATGTTCCGCCTTTGTTGTTTCTGCAACCTAATACCGAATGCTTCATGGCTTGGTATTCTGAAGTAAGCGAACTTGAATTTGTGTTGCATAAATTGTCTTTATTGACTTGAACATCTCCGTCCATTTCTGGCTTCCACCAGGTATTACAACCTTGCACATGCAGTGAATGAAAGGGTAATTAGGCAGCCATCAATGTTGCGAGCTGGAACACTACGGGACTATCAGCTTGTTAGTACCATGCTTTATTTTGTATATCGTGTTTGAGCACTTATTCCTCATTTGACTTTGGACTTTCTTCTGGTTTACTCCAACGTGCGAATCTATATTTTTATTTAATGAAAAACTTATTGCAGGTTGGTTTACAGTGGATGCTATCTTTATATAATAACAAGTTGAATGGAATTTTGGCTGATGAGATGGGTCTGGGAAAGACTGTACAGGTGAATGACTAATAATTTATGTTGTTGGAATTCACTTGAAGCTAATATTTGAAAAGGAAAACCATGTTGCTTGAGTTCATGTACTTGACTATTACTCTTACACCACTACTAATGGTCCGGTGGGACATTTATTAATGAATATGTTTTTATATTGTTTTGGCTTACACAGGTCATGGCGTTGATTGCCTTCTTAATGGAGTTCAAAGGGAACTATGGTCCACATCTTATTATTGTACCTAATGCTGTTTTAGTCAACTGGAAGGTTATACACATCTACTATTCTGTTCCAAATTTTACGATTATCTTATCCATTTACATTTCTAATTTAGCTTGTATTTCAGAGTGAATTACACAGCTGGCTACCGACTGTCTCTTGCATATATTATGTTGGTTCAAAAGACCAAAGGTCGAAACTGTTTTCTCAAGTAAGAATATGTTACAGTTTTATCATATGAAAGTTACTGATCATTACCTTGCCTTGATCAATGCCTTGTTACCTCATCTATTGTGCAGGAGGTGTTGGCCCTGAAGTTTAATGTTCTTGTGACAACCTATGAGTTTGTTATGTATGACCGGTCCAAACTTTCAAAAATTGATTGGAAATATATCATAATTGATGAAGCACAAAGGATGAAGGATAGAGATTCAGTTTTAGCTCGTGATCTTGATAGATATCGTTGTCAAAGGCGATTACTTCTCACGGGGACACCATTACAGGTTCACTGACTTATTTTTTGGATCTGCCTTACTGAAAAGAATGATGTTTTCGTTGTTTGCAGTACTACTATAAACTTTTAGGTCCCTCATTCTAATTCTTAGATAGCTTTTAAAGTTTAAGCTTATGATATGTTGGTTACTTGGTTCTTACTTGGGTCTCAACTCTTGAATACATTTATTATGTTGATAGTGTGAACATCTTGTCATGTGTTGTTTGCATAAATTTTGTCTCAGTTCTGCTTAAATAGTGGCTTGGAGCCGTGCTGATGCCAAGAAATAAATGCATATCATGATCACAATAGATTTTTCTGCTCTTGTTGTCAATTGCCACTGCAAAATCTTAAAAAATCATTTCTTACACAATATTATATAGCTGACCACTGTAGTTTAGCATGCTAAACTTTAAGAATCAGCCACAAAGCTCTAATCTATAATATTTTAAGTTGAGTTCCGTCGGCTGCCCAGCAAGATGCAATAAATCAATGATTTGAACCTAAGAAAAATCATACGAGATGTATTTTGTAATTTTGAACTAAGAGACGAACCGGTTAATGCGCTAAGAATCATAGCTGTTTCCTCTTTCGTTTTCTTTCTTGCTTTTTTGTCGTTTTTGTATTTGTTACCCTTGGTGTTGTCTCCAGACTGAAACTGTATTGCTCCTCTTATTTCCTCTTGTTGTAGAATGATCTTAAAGAACTTTGGTCCCTTCTCAACCTTCTGCTTCCTGAAGTCTTTGATAATAGAAAAGCATTTCATGACTGGTTCTCTCAACCATTTCAAAAAGAAGCCCCCTCGCATAATGGGGAAGACGACTGGCTTGAGACTGAGAAGAAGGTGATCATTATCCATAGGCTTCATCAAATATTAGAGCCATTTATGCTTAGGCGCCGTGTGGAAGATGTGGAAGGATCACTTCCTCCGAAGGTAGACTTTTGCAACACAAATAATAATAGATACCTCGTGACATCAAACATTTTCTGATTGTTGTTTTCAAATGCAGGTTTCGATAGTTCTGAAATGCCGAATGTCAGCGATACAGGGTGCAATTTATGACTGGATCAAATCTACTGGTACTATACGGGTTGACCCTGAAGATGAGAAGCGTAAAGTTGAAAAGAGTACAATCTATCAGGCTAAAATTTATAGAACTTTAAACAACAGATGCATGGAGCTTAGAAAAGCTTGCAACCATCCATTGCTCAATTATCCTTATTTTAGTGACTTATCAAAGGATTTTCTCGTGAGATCATGTGGGAAATTGTGGGTTCTGGATAGGGTTTTGATGAAGCTTCACAGAGCAGGACACAGGGTGCTGCTGTTTAGCACGATGACCAAACTTCTTGACATAATGGAGGAGTACTTGCAGTGGCGAAGACTTGTTTTCAGAAGAATTGATGGGACGACTAGTTTAGAAGACCGTGAAAGTGCCATTGTGGATTTTAATCGACCAGATACTGACTGCTTTATTTTCCTGCTCAGTATTCGTGCTGCTGGGCGTGGACTGAATCTTCAATCTGCTGACACTGTTATCATTTATGATCCTGATCCAAACCCAAAAAATGAGGAACAGGCTGTTGCTCGAGCTCACCGTATTGGGCAGACCAGGGAGGTGAAAGTCATTTATATGGAAGCTGTAGTTGACAAAGTAGCAAGTCATCAAAAGGAAGATGAATTTAGAAGTGGAGGTACAGTTGATTCAGATGATGACCTTGCTGGCAAGGACCGGTATATGGGTTCAATTGAGAGCCTGATTCGGAATAATATCCAGCAGTATAAGATTGAGATGGCAGATGAAGTTATAAATGCTGGGCGATTTGACCAGAGGACCACACATGAAGAGAGAAGGATGACTTTAGAGACCCTTCTGCATGATGAAGAGAGATACCAAGAAACACTTCATGATGTTCCTTCGCTTCATGAGGTAAACCGCATGATCGCTAGGAGTGAAGAAGAAGTTGATCTCTTTGATCAAATGGATGAAGAATTTGACTGGGCGGAGGAGATGACTCGATTTGATGAAATCCCTGAGTGGCTTCGTGCTAGCACTAGTGATGTTAATGCCACCATTTTTAATCAATCAAAGAAACCATCAAAATTTGGCTTGTATGGAACAGGCATGAATTCCACTGAAGTGGAACCTTCTGGGACTGAGCGGAAGAGAGGGCGCCCCAGGAGTAAAGTCCCCGTTTACACTGAAGTGGATGATGGAGATTCTTCTGAAGCTAGCTCTGAGGATGGAAATGGGTATCAAGAAGAAGATGGAGAAATCAGGGAGTTTGAAGATGATGAATCTACTGAGGCGCCTCAAGATGATAAACCTGAGTCGGAAGAAGATGCTCCGAGTACTGCTGCTGGATACGGGCACCAAAGAGCTCCTGAGATCACTAGAAACAACAAGATACTTGACAAAGCAGCTTCATCTGGATCCTCCTCACATAATCGAAGATTACTGCACATGGTATCACCTTCCGTTTCTTCACAGAAATTCGGGTCACTATCTGCTTTGGATGGAAGGTCCGGCTCCCGTTCAAAAAATTTGGTATGTATGACTTTCATCATGAATTTTCTGCATCTACTGTTTTCAAGATGTTCTTTTGCGTGACTTGCTTACTAATTTCCAGGCAGATGATTTAGAAGAAGGTGAAATTGCACTGTCAGGAGATTCTCCATTTGAGAATCAACAATCAGGTAGCTGGATCCAAGATCGTGAAGAAGGTGAAGGTGAACAGGTCTTGCAACCCAAAATAAAACGGAAGAGGAGCATACGGCTTCGTCCACGGAATAATGCAGATAAGTCAGAAGAGAAGTGCAATGACAAGCCATCTCTTCGCCGCCAGGATCCCTCCCAGTTGCCATTCCAGGTGGAACACAAATATAAAACACCAATAAGGGATGATCATGCACATAAAGTCCTTGGAGATGCTAGTTCATTGAAGACTGACAATAATGATTCGTCCATCCGGGGCAAACGAAATTTGCCATTGAGGAAAAACTCGAATACACCTAATCATGATGGTTCTCTCAAGACTGGAAGATTAAACTATGGATCTATTCCGGATGATACTACTGGTCGCTCTAGAGAGAACTGGGAGGGTAGAGTCATGAAAGGGCCTGCAAATAGTACTACTAAGATGTCTGAGGTCATTCAGAGAAAGGTATGTTGCTCTAAGAACTTGCATCGCAATTCTCACTTGACATTGAAATTTTTACATGTTCAGGACTTTAGGTAGTTGAAGTAGTAGAATAGAATGAAGAGAGACATCAGAAAAGTTTTAGACAAATATAGTGTGTTATGGCATTCTAGTAACTAATGGTTCAGCTGTCTTCTTGTCCTACAGAACTGAAGTATCATGGTGGGTGTCCGGGGATAATAGTAGCATTTATGGGTTGATGCACTAATGCAATGCATAATTTGCACTGGTGTGTTCATTATTCTGAAGTTTTTATGAAAATTATTTCTTAAAAAGACATAAAAGAGTCTTTGGTTTCTTTGTTAATATTATATCTATGAGGACTTGAGAGGTGTTTAGTATATGCCAATGAAGTGCCTTGATGTCGTGTTCCTGTTTCTCTGTCATCAATATCTTATGTTATACGATGATTATATCCAAGTTCCCTATTATTTTCCTTTTCCTTTTATTTTTATTTATTATTTGATGAATTTAAATTACTGTGAATATTACTGTGGTTTCAGTGTAAGAATGTTATAAGTAAACTCCAGAGAAGAATAGACAAAGAAGGCAATCAAATAATACCATTGCTGACCGAACTGTGGAAAAGAATTGAAAGCTCTAGTGGGACTGGGGATAACATCCTGGATGTACGAAAGATTGATGTCCGTGTTGACAAATCCGAGTACAGTGGAGTCATGGAACTTGTGTCAGATGTTCAACTTATGCTGAAGCATGCCATACAATATTATGGCTTCTCAACTGAGGTAAGATGCTTTGTTTCATGACCACATGGTATCCTTCTGTTTTTTGAGTTTTCCCTGGACTTATTTGCAACTCTATTTACTATCTATATTCAATCAAGTGAACCCGATTGCATATTTTCTGTGATGCTGTAGTAGTCTGTAGGATTTTGATCTCTCTTTTTACCTCTGCTTGTCTCTGTTAGTATCCATCGGTTTTTGAGAGCTGCCTGATTAATAAGGGCTCGTGACTATGTATCAAGTCTTTCAGATATTTTTATATTATGCATAGTTCAACCGTTTTTATTTTATCGTTTTTTTTGTTTAACAAATTTCAATATTAATAGAATTTCAGTGAAGCATTTTCCATTTCTGCAAATTGAGCTAAAGATACTGTATGACACCACATGACAGGTAAAATCGGAGGCAAGGAAAGTTCATGATCTCTTCTTCGATATCTTGAAGATAGCTTTTCCGGACACTGATTTTAGAGAAGCCAAGAACTCCATGTCCTTTACTGCCTCTGGTACTGGTCAATCTTCAAGACAGATTCTGGCTGGGCCTGGGCAAGGCAAGCGCCAGAAGCCTGTAAAAGATATGGATCTTGATAATGCTCCCCTACAGAAACCACTTACTCCTCGCGCAAATATGCATATTGCTGATGACACTAAGGCGAGAAACTATGTGAAGGATTTGAGACTTGGAGGTACCAGTAGCCAACTCGATGAGGTAAGACCCTTCACTCATCCTGGGGACCTTGTCATTTGTAAAAAGAAGAGGAAGGATCGCGAGAAATCAGCTGGCAAGTCTTCTGGACCTCTGTCCCCTACTGGACCCAGTCGTAATATCAAAAGCCCGGTCTCTGGCTCAGGAGGGCCTGGCCCACAAAGTACTTCGCAGCAAGGGTGGGGTTCCCTTTCACCTCAACAAGGGAATAGTGGTGGTGGCGGATCTATCCCTGTTGGTTGGGCAAATCCGGTAAAGAAGCTGAGAACTGATGCAAGGAGGCGTCCTAGCCATTTGTGATTCATGTTGTAGCTAGTCTGTCTGAGCTGCTTATTAGTCTTAACGGATGAAATTTTCTGTGTCTAATTGAGACAGAAACCTGAAATTTATCGTGTTGTGTACTGTATGATAAATCTCCCTTCTCACCAGCTAGTTTAGATACCTAGATGACATGCTTGCTGCTGACTGCTGTTACTTCACCCCGTACTAGCCCGAATGCTTGTTCCTTTATGTGGGTGGTGTGGAAAATCAAAGGTCTTTAGTAATTGTGACAGCACAAACACGGGAGTCTATTGCCAATTACTCAATAGAGAAACTACAATTGAGTATGAGCAGATTGGATCCCCCACCTGTGTGTTTTGTTTGTCTAAATACTGATGGATCAGCGGTGGGCAATCCAGGTAAGGCTGGTATCCTTAGAACGGAAACTGTTACAGGCAACTAATAAGTAAAGGTTGTGTGAAGGTTAAAGAGTTAATTACCGTTACACTCCCTGTAAAAGTTTGGAACTACCGATGAGTCCAAAGATTTTTCAAATTTTCCAGGCAACACCCTCCCGTCCAACTTTTCCGCCAGTCAACGAAAGATGTTGACTTTTTTTTATTTTCGAAAAAAATAATCCTGAAAATTGATTTTTTTTCTGAAATAAAGATGTCATAATAAAGTGTCTGAAAACCCTAAAATACCCCTATCACCTTCTATTACCCAACACTTGACCCAAACAAGATTATGAAAGCAGCAACTGGTTCTGGTTCTGGTTTTGGTACTGTGTTTTACATATTAATTCAGTACGGTGAAGATGAGGTTGTGATAAATGATGTATTGCCCGGGGAATGCAGCTTCAAACAGTTGAAGAAAGAGGCATATGAACTAGCTATAGCGAAGGATCGATGCCTAGTTATATATGCATAATAATAACACTAAATTGTTGAAGGACATCATAGTGTATGTTGTGTATCCATATACATATGACACTGGAGAGCATATATCAGAAGAAGTACATACATGATCAATGATTTGGACTTGGAGGTGATTTTCTCTACAAAACAGACGTTTTATGTGTTTAAGGTAGAGGTACCCGATGCAGTTGAGTTGTTGAGGAACATGAAACCCATAGACTGTGATAGGATTGTGAAAGAGTTGGGGGACATGAGAGACTTTGTTAGTAGTGAGGATTCTGAGAATGAGGAGTATGGTAGTTAGGAGATTGAGTTGCCTGGAAGTGAACGTATTAAGAGTGCTGAGAAGCCAACCGTGGTTACAGGATTGAATACTCCTCCTTCTAAGTCCAATGTTAATGATTCATCTTCAGATCATGGAGAGTTTGTTCCGTTATTCAGTTACGAGCAGCAGATGGCTCCCTTGGGCCCAAAACCAGTATGGTCTCCTATCCCAACATTTGATACTGAGGAAGACAGACATGTGATTTGTCATTTGTGATTTGACTGATTTGATGAATAACATTAAAAGCAGAACGAGACAGGGTCTCCACAGGTGATGAGTTGACAAACGAAGGGGTTGATGTTCTAGAGGTAAACTCAAACATACCAGTGGTGAATGTGGAGGACAGTGACAATGAAGTAGATGAGGAAGTGGTGGAAATTCCAATTGTCAATTTAGAAGAAAGTGAAGCTGAACTGAAAAAAATTGAGGAACTTATAGATGAGGACAATGTGAATGGGGACACTGAAGAATTGGTCAGTGAAGAGTAAGTAGGCGGGGAGAAGGACAATGATTCAGTATCTGGAAAAGGTGTGATTACTATTGATGATGAAGACAATGGAACATATTATGGTGGAAAGTGTAATGCATTAGAGAATCATCATGATGAGGACGATGAGGATGTTGATGATCATTGGGATGCAATGTTAGTAGAAAAAAGTGACAATGAAGATGGGCATATGAGGATACCCAGAAGTTATTGGATTGGTACTTGAGCGATGAGAATGTCGAGACAGAGAATAGTGACTCTGAATTAATTTGAAGATGATATCATAGGTGGGTTTGATAATAGAGATGAGTTTGTTGTGCCCGATGCATATGTGGGGGTTCCTTAGTTTGTTCAAGGTATACACTATGTTCCAGAATATTAAGTTTCTGTGACGGGGGTTTAAAAGTTAATTTCAGAAAACATGCTATGTGCTAGTGCTCTAGGCAAGTATTATGTGCTAGTTTCAGTGAGTAAAAAACATGTTGTGTTCATGCTCATGTCTAAAAGTTTCATACATGTTTGGTACAATTCAATTTATCTGGAAAGGGGTATAATAGTAACGCACAGATACATTTGAACTAACCAAAACCTGTTTCTGTTTGAAGGAATGGTCTTTGATGATGTTAATTCTTTTAGAGAATCTCTTCATGAGTACTCCATACGAGCTGCAGACAAGTTTCATAAAGTAAAGAATAAGTCTACGAGGGTTACATTTCAATGTGCAACAGTTGGATGCGGGTGGACGATTCATGGCAGCCCGATTGAACCACAGAAGTCTTCATTCATGATGAAGACCTGCAGGTCAGAACACAACTGTGTTAGAGAAAACACTACGAGGCACGTTAGCATCCGATGGGTTACTAACAAGTTGGTTCCTTTGCTGAGAGACAATCCAAAATTGAACATTGAAGGAATAAAGGCTGAAATGAAGAAGTATAATTTGAACCCTCCCTATATGACACTGTGGAGAGGGAAAACCAAGGCTTTAGAGATCATTTAAGGTGTTCATTCTGCTTCATATAGCCTACTTCCAAAATACTGTGAAGTGGTCACCAGGAGCAACCCTGGTACTATAGCAACATTGGAGTATGTGGAGCCACCGCCAATTCCGGTAGATCCCCAATTCAAGATGTTTTTCCTTGGAATTGGTGCACTAGCTGAAGGGTTTTTAGCTGGTTTCTCTCCATGGCTAACCTTTGATGGATGCCACCTCCATGGTCTTAAAGGAGAGGTTCTGCTGACTGCAAATGGACTTGATCCAAATGGTAGTATATTTCAAATCTGTTTTGTTGTCGTGGACATTGAGTGCAGGGAATCATGGAACTTCATGTTCCATTGCATGGGAAACCTTATTGGTGGTTGGGTAAACAGGGAGTGGACCTTCACCACTGGTGGCCAGAAGGTAACACACATAACCCTTTTACATATGAACCCCTTTACTTACAGAGCCTTTGACATATTGTGTATAAGTGATTGTATCTTGTATTCATTTTTTTGTCAGGGTCTGATTGAAGCTGTCAAGGATTCTATTCCTAATGCAAAACACAGGAAGTGTGCTAGGCACATATATGATAACATGAGGAACCATCATCCGGGAAAGAGTGTTAAAAATTACTTCTGGATTGCTTGCAAAACATACAACCCTGGGAGGTTTAATTGGGCAATGAAAAAGCTCCAAGCTACTAGACCTGGCGCATATAAATGGTTGATGGAGATACTGTTGGACATGTGGGCTAGACACATGTTTGATCCCTCACTAAAGAATGATCGCGTAACCAGCAATGTAGCTGAATCTTTTAACGCTTGGATAGGAGAATTCAGGGGCATGCCTATCTATAGTGCCATGGATGGCATTAGAGGAAAACTAATGGTGAGGATGCAAAAGAAAAGGAAAGAGGGGTTGTTAATGACTGGCATAACCTGCCCAGGCACACAGTCCAAGCTATGGGATAACAGGGAAAAGTCCAGCCAGTGCAAGTTAATGAGTGCTACTAATGATGAGTTTGAAGTGTTTGAAGACAAGTTCCACTATGCTGTCAGGATTGACGAGTTATGATTGTGGAGAGTGGCAGTTAACTGGGATCCCTTGCTCTCATGCTTGCAAATCTTTGGAATACAAAAGACTTGACTTGGAGCTGTATTGTGACCCAAGTTTTTCTGTTGAAAGATCCAGGCTTGCATATGCTCCTATCATCCATCCTGTACCTAATTCCAACAGTTGGCCTGCCATGGATCATGTGTTGCCTAAGTTTGTAGCTGCTCCTTATAGCTTGTCCAGAATTGGAAGGTCAAAGAAGCTAAGGAAAAGAGAGTAAAGTGAAAGAAAGAAAAGCACCAGGCGTCCTTACCATAGATGCGGAATATGCAAGGAGTATGGTAATACCCTGTACATATCTTTAATACCCCTTTACTCGTACACCCTTTGTAAGCAGTTTATTTAACTTCACTTCACTTTTGCCTATGCTAACAGGACACAATGCTAGAAATTGCCCCCGAAACGGTAAATGGAAGCCCGAGAAAGTGAAAGGAACTAGGCGAAGAGAGGCATGGGTAAGTTTGTTTTACAATAGTTAAATTTGTGTCCCTGAGTGTAAGTTTGGTAATCATTTATGAACTTGGAATGTAGGCTAAAAGAACCATGCCTGAAGACATACCACTTGCTGTCCTCAAGGCAAGAGGTAGGGAAAATCCTTCAGATAGGGCAGAGACATCAGCACAAGGTGCTGCTAGAAACCTTGGAGCCAAGAAGAGGTGTTACTTATCACAGCCTATGTCATAGGAGCAAGGGAGTCAACCCAGTACCAAGAAGAAGAGAAGGACGAATTCAACTCAAAACTGAACAAGTGAAGATTAGTGACTGATTGAGTGGGCTATTGTGGTTACTTTCACTACAAGAATTTCGCTATATAGTGGCGGAAAGGGGAGACGAACCCTATCCATCG
>JAYMSR010000145.1:0-19258 GCA_036897825.1 Plantago rigida
AGACGGTAAGCATGTGGGGTTGATATGGTTTGATGTACGGAGCAAGGGGAAGAAAGAACTGAAGTTGGATGTGAGTGCTTAGATTGAAAGTCTGTATGCTTACTTCAAAATGTCCAAAGATTACTTAGCCGAGGCCGGTTGCCAATAGACAAATAACTTCTAACATTTTACCAATTACTCGTAAGTCACATATAAAAAGTGGTGTTTGAGCTGTTCTTTTCTTGAATATTCTGCAGGGTATTTGATCGGAAGTTGATTCTGATCATGGAAAGTGATGGAAGGTACACAATCCGAATCATTTGTATTGAATTTTTTTTCAAGCAATTATTTGAAGAAGCTAAAATCATGATTGACCAAGTGTTAATTATATTTACAGGGGATGTGAAAAGATCTTTGCAAATGGGGATGTCTATCTTGGTGATTTCAAGCTAATGATACCCCATGGAAGAGGTAAATATGTATGGTCAAATGGAACAGTTTACGAAGGTGACTGGGTTGAAGGGAAAATGACCGGGAAAGGCAAAATCCTCTGGCCTTCGCAGGCTACATATGAGGGTGATTTTTCCGGGGGTTACCTTCATGGTTCTGGAACTCTTAGCGGTTCTGATGGCTCTGTATATCGAGGTTCTTGGAAAATGAATTCACAGCATGGCATTGGTAGAAAGCAGTATTCAAATGCAGATGTCTATGATGGTTGTTGGAGAGAAGGAATTCGTGAAGGTAGTGGCAGGTATGCTTGGAGCAACGGCAATGTATACATCGGAAATTGGAAAGGTGGATTTATGTGTGGCAGGGGAGTTATGAAATGGATTAATGGCGATCTTTTTGATGGCTTTTGGTCAAATGGATTAACACATGGGTCAGGTTTCTACAGGCATAGTGACGGGAGTTACTATTTCGGAACATGGACTAAGGGGTTAAAGGATGGACCTGGAACATTCTATCCTACTGGAAATAAGCATCTAAAAAAATATGTCCTTGAAGGACAAGAAAGCAAGAAGAAAAATAAGCTATCTCGTAATTCATCGATGCTTACAGAAGTAATTGCGGTACCAGGTGTGGTATCTGACAAGATTTCATCAAGCTTCCGTTGGGGTGTTGGAACTCTCTCGCGTAAAACCATGTTAGTAAATGAAGACTGTGGCAACACTGATTTAACTACGGAGATGTCACGTCAAAAATCGGGTTTGATATCTCATGGTACGTTAGATAGTCAAGCGTCTTCAGATAATAGTACTGTGGCCTATGAGAGGGAATACATGCAGGGGGTTCTTGTTAATGAAAAGGCTAGAAACATATCTAGATTGCCTCCCAAGAGTAGACAGCGACTCAAATTTGCAAATGAAGTTAAAAGAAGTACATTTGCAGACATGTTTCAAGGTCCAAGAAGCTATTATCTCATGCTTGGCTTGCAACTCGGTATCAGGTATGTGAAATAAAGTCTCTTCTATGTCCACCTTTTCAGGTTCGTCTAAGTGAATGAATTTAATACTCCAATGGTGTAAGACCTTTTAAAGTGTTTATGTGAAGTTGACAGGTATACTGTTGGCAAGATCACACCAGTTCCCATGCGTGAAGTCAGATCATCTGATTTTGGAGAACAAGCTAGAATAAGAATGTATTTCCCCCGAAAAGGTTCCAGATTGACTCCTTGTCACAAGTCAGTCGACTTCTATTGGAAAGATTACTGCCCCATGGTTTTCAGGTATCTATGGCTTCATTAAGTGTGATGTGTATGCTATCAACAAATTTTGTAGTCCTTCCCTAATAAATTTGATGTACCCCCGTCGAAAAAAAGAGATGGGCACACCAAGAGAGTTGGATAAGACTCTGTTTGCATCACAGAGGCTTTTCAGTGAGGAAGCCTTGTGACTTTTTTCCAGTTGGTTCAGCACATAGATGTTTTTGTTGTTTTATGGGAACTGTACATCTGGCATATTACATAGTACTATATTCTTGAGGTGTATGTAAATTTTGAATCTTGCATATTCATGGTATCCTTTTTCCAGGAATCTGAGGGATTTATTCCAGTTGAACGCTGCAGACTATATGATGTCCATTTGTGGTGATGATGGTCTGAGAGAGCTTAGTTCTCCGGGAAAAAGTGGAAGCCTTTTCTACCTGTCTCATAATGATAAATTTGTGGTTAAGACTCTGAAAAAATCTGAGTTGAAGGTTAGTAAAGAACTAAATCAACTAGTAAACTGCATTGATTTTAAAATGTTCCATTAATTCATCTTGTGTTCTTTCTTAATCTGATCATATATTCTGCATTGTGGTAAAAATATGTTACACTGGCATCTGAACTGTGATCAAGGTTTACTTGGAAGTTCTAAGTTATCACCTGATAACCCCCCCCCGCCTGCAAAAATTTATTGATCGATTCAGTTCTATATTCTGCAGGTGTTATTGGAGATGCTACCTCACTACTACAATCATGTAAAAGTGTATGATAATACTCTTATTACTAAGTTCTTTGGGGCCCATAGGATAAAATTGAAGAACGGGAAAAAGGTTGTCTATCATCTCCTTATGCCAGTACCTCGTTGCAATTGCTTCAGTTCATCAGATGCATTTCAGCCTTTTACTGTGTGATTAAGGTAATATTCTCTGCAGACGCGCTTCATAGTCATGGGAAATATGTTCTGCACAGAGTTACGCATACATCGCCGTTATGATTTGAAGGGTTCAACTCAAGGGAGATTCACAGACAAAGATAAGATTGACGACAGCACTACTTTGAAAAATTTAGATTTGACCTATGAATTTCATATGGACAGATCGTTGCACGAGTCACTTTTTAGGTAATTATTGTTCTAGCTAATTCATACTGCTCATCCATCAGCAGTGATAAAAAACAAGAATACTATGGTTCAGCTTTAATGGATTAACTTAAAAAGTTTGATACTATGATTTAAGCTTCAGTTGCCTATTCTCTTTCATCAGCATGTACAGTTCTATATCAGTATTTATCCATCGATTACTACATTTTGATCACACTGACGGAACAGACAAATAGTAATTGTATCTTTGGTCCTCGGATGTTAAAGATTTTAATTGCTGAATTGGTTTACGTACCATGTATAGATTATTATAATTGATTTCAATTGGCAAATATTGGCTTATTCCTCCCTGTTGGCCAAATAGAAAATATCGGGTACAATGCATTGATTTATTTATGATCTCCAATTACTATGTTGATGCCAAGTAGTATTGTATAATGTTTGAGCATGAGGTCAGTTTATTGACATCTTCTTGTTAACTTATCATGTGTATGCAATTGATTTCCTGCAGACAACTATCTATAGACAGCACATTCTTAGAATCTCAAGGAATAATAGATTACAGCCTTCTCTTGGGTTTGCATTTCAGAGCTCCGGAGCATCTAACATCATATTTAGAACCGTCTGATTCACGGCCGAGGCCTGAGAATACCAATACAGCTGCTGATGGTATGTATAACTTCATTCAACAAAAGTGTTTGGCTCATCTGATTCCTTATCATCATGCATTTGTTTTAATATTCTATATAGATACCTACTTCTTGTACCGACAATAACATCATGGTTATCTTGACATACACCAACATAAATGTTATATACTGTAATACAGAACTAGTGCATATCCTGATGAGTTAGTTGTCAGAAGTCAAGTGTCCCAAAGCTTTGGGTTACAACTTACAAATATCATGATGGAACAGAGATAGATCAATTCTTTTTTCCCTTTCTTTTTCTTCACTCCTTTCCCGCCCCCTTTTCGGTGCACCTACAAGCTTCATCGTGTATTGGTTTATGGGAATGCTATGAATGATGTTCCGGAAATTACTGATTCTGAATGTGTGCCTTCTTCCTTTCCAATTGACTGATGTTACTTTTAGCTATCGTTCCGTGTTTATTAATCAAATTAATCTTACGCTTCATGCAACTTCTCAGTTTCCACCCAAATCTTTGTACTATTCTGTGGTCAACTAGATTGAATGTTCCACTGCAGTGTACTTCGTAACACTTTAGATTAACTAATCTAATCTGTACTCTATCTAAAACGATTAAAAGCCTTGAAACTCACCTGCCAATTGGAAAAGAAAGCCTTGAAACTGCCTTTATTTGAAAAGTGTGACGACATTATGTTTGATATAGTTTCGTTTTATTTATTTCTTAAGCACTGGCCATTGACCACCTCAGTGTCCTCTTCATGATATTGTTGAGTAAGAAACATTCGACTTTTTTCCAGGAGGCATTTCCTCGGGAGAGCTCTTGATTCCACCAACGGGTTTGCTCTTAGTAACCCACGAGCCTCGTTCAGTCAATACAGAGCCAGGTCCTCACATCCGCGGGAGTACATTGAAAGCTTATTCAATTGGTGGTAAAGAAGCTGATCTTATTCTTCCTGGTACTGGAAGGTAACTTTCAGGTCTCATTTTCAATCAATGTACGTTGAACATTATTTTCAATCAATGTGCCTACTCACCAGCTTGCATTGCCATCAGGTTAAGGGTGCAATTAGGGGTCAACATGCCCGCGCAAGCAAACCACAAACTTAGACAGGCTGAGACCGACTCAACCGATGTTGAACTTTTTGAGGTGTATGATGTTGTTCTCTATCTTGGCATAATTGACACATTGCAGGATTACAACATGAGAAAGAAAATCGAGCATGCATGTAAATCCATGAAGTTTGATCCCCTCACAATCTCTGTAGTCGAACCAAAGATTTACTCAAAACGCTTCATCTCCTCTCTTGAAAGAATTTTCCCCCGTCAACCTTAGACGAACATGTTCAAGGTCGATTCACATGCACCACCTTACATTAAGTGATCCTCCCGTCATAATTGTCTGCTAATTAATAGAATAACCGGTGTATATTACTAATTGTACTTGAGATCATTGGACTTTTAGAGTCATTCATAATGACTATCGGCATCACCCTTTAGGTCTTGCTCTTGCAAGAAATCTTAGTGGCAGTATGTGAGGATGTATTATTCATATGTATATTTTATTTTTTATTTTTGAGGATTTTTATCATGTATAACCCTGTCATTGGGCCTTTATTAGTTTCTCTCGTGCTGGTGTTATAATCTCGAATTCTGGACTGCGATGTTCGCTGGTATTCTCACCATTAGCATCGCAGTGATCAGTATCGACCTTAGCTTGTGCACATACACGAGATGTGTTGGAATATTATTGATCTATGGCTAATCTAATTTCCTTTTGATCTACAAGTAAACTAGCTTAGAGAAGATACATTGCAACTCTGATTAGGGGGATTAACCGTGCTGATAAACGAACTTCTAATGAAATTCTTAATTGTTTTTGAGGTCGGAAGAGAAATAATACAATGGTTGATGAGGCGAATCGATGTCGTTTTACGGAGCATGACTCCCAATTTAGGTAGTTGAAGAGTAACAAATGAGCATTATTGGGTAGATCTAATACTTAACTCAAGGGGATGTGGCACATATAAGGCCGCTTCGATCAAGTTTGTTCGGCCACGTGCCTCAGGTAGGCCGTTGTCCTTCAGACTCAAACTGCTATGATTTGTTATAAGCTACTTTAGGATGATCGGCTCGGCCAAATTGGGGTTCGGCTATTCCCTATCAGTACATATTCATGAGCCATACATAAAATCCAAGTGATAGTGGAGGACCTGCATTGTAATGATGTTAAAAAATTCTGAAAAAATGAAGTTTAGGTGGATAATGTTCGGTGTTTAAGTATAACTGCTAGTACTAAGTTCTGACCTGTTATTGATGTCGGATTCTTAAATAAAATGCAGGGAAGGGAATCTTTGTGTTATTCTTAATTATTAATCGGAAAAAAGAATTAATTAATTATAAAATAATAGTTTGAATTTGATTCATTAAATAGATGCTTTCTCTGTTTATCAATGAAAATGTCATAGAGTTGAGTGAGTGAAATAAATGCATTTCATATATATCTGCACCAAAAACACAAGCTGCCATTAAAGGTATCGGTTACGATTCCAATTTAATCGATCTATCACAGAAGAAAGAAATAAAGGAAGGAAGAAAGTTGTCATCAATAATAAATAATTTATGAGTCGAGTGGTACTAGTCGTCATTAGTGTGATGATGGCAAAATGATTTTAATGCTCCCCATTTATTACCACTGACCATGTAAACTGCAACCTCAACAACACAACACACTCTTTTTTTACCACATTCGTTTGCCCCACTGCAATTCTTGCATTTTACTATCACAGTAACTAAATTACACTGCCATGTTTATATACTGTTCCGAACTTACATCACCGGCCTAGCTAGTTAGGTCGTCTAGACACAGTGTTGACCGGATGGATCACCAAGATTGTTTTAGAGAGTTACAATTGTTAGTACATGATGTAAAGCTTAAAACTCATAAAGAATTGCAGTTTTATTTGACAAAACAAGGTGATAAACTGGTCGTTAGTGATAAAGTTATGATTATAAAAACACTCAAGCACATCTACAAGGACTTGTTTTGAAATTTTATTTAACTTTGTTGAGGTTCGAAAAATCTTTTTTAGTTTCTTTGTATTACTTCGTTTTCTTAATTTTTTTCTTTGTGTGCACGCTCGACAAAATAAATCCCACGGGTCACGTAATTATGTTAATTGTTTGTTTAAAATAGCTGAGGCCTGAGGCACTCGTTCTTTGTTTGAAAATTGATTGACTCATACAGATAGAAGTAGCTTTTAATTTTAAGAGTCATGCACAAGCTGTCTAATAAACATCGTTTGCGTCATACTTTATGTTTGTCACAACTGTGTAAGTGCCAGCTATAAACCATCTATCCACGTAATTTTGCAATAATGCTCAAATTATTGGCATTCAAACAATCTCTTTTTCTTTCCACCATTAAGTACACTCTCAACAACTCTAAAATGCATGTTAAAATTATACATAGGGTTTGCTATTGATGACCAAAATCTCAATTCTTCATTCTATCAAACTGCATTTTCAGACCCCCATAATTTGATTTTATCTGTATAGCTTTGGAATAATTTGAATTATTGTCGTTATTGTAATTCTAAAAGTATATCAAAAAATTCAAACCCACATAAACAATTTGTTTATTTGTACCTTTTTTAAGATTATATAAATCTAAGATATGTTTATTCGTGATAAGGTGATTCATTTGAGCTGTTATAGGAAACAAAGTTTGATTGATCTTCTACCAATCACCTAAACAAATACAATTCTCTTTATCGATCAAACATCAAATTAATTGTTAGCATACACAATGAATCTATAAGAAAATGGAAGTAGCTTGGTAATTTAACCATAGGATTCTTTTGTCACACAGAGTCCAAATTCAGGAATAAAATTGAATAAAAAATAAATATAATTTGGACATGAAATATTGTGCATTGGACGTTTAGTTGTTTGTCAATTGTTGACAACACAAAGCCCGTAAAAAGATTTGACTTATATAATAGTTTGACACTTAGCTAGTACTAACGTACTGCAGGTTTAATGTTTAAGCACATGATATATAATCAACTGTTAGTAAACCCGTGTTTTCTGGGTGTTACTGTGTGTTTGTCCAGTTCTGAAGCCATTTTTTTTTATAATTTTAATTGTGCCTAGCTTGTTTAAATGTGCGTACGCATGATCATCAATTTGTTTGCATCTTCCAATTTTTTAAAATATTTTATTGGCGTTGGAATTCGATTCGCAATTAATTGATAACCTTTAGGTGTGATTTGGGTAAACTCCGGATTCACGTAATAGACCGCATAAAATTGATCATATTAATCAGTCTGTTAATTTGCATTTTTTTATAAAATACTTTTAACAAATAATTCCAAACCTTCTTTGAATTTTTATTAACCATAATGTTTATTTTAATGACTTTGGAACCAATGGGTAAATATTGGACTTGCATAATAAACTGCAAAACATTTAGCATATATTTAATAAAAAAAAAATCTGTTTTTGTGTCTGTTTATAGAATACTTGTCACACATATTACAAAACTGCTTCCAGTTTTTTTGTATAATTATTTTTTTAAGAATATGCAGCACATTTAGCGTGTTAATCTGTTTGTTTGCATCTGATTGTAGAATACTTTCCAGTTTTTATTATTCTTGAAGAATTTGCAGAAAAGTTAGCCTATTAATCAGTATGTTTGCACCTGCTTATGGAATACCTGTCACAAATCATTCCAAAACTGCATACCATTTTAAATATTTTTGAAAAATTTGCAGAAAAGTTAGCCTGTTAATCAATTTGTTTGCATCTGTTTATGGTATACTTGTCACAAATTATTCCAAACAGTATTCATGTTTATTTATTTTTGGAGAATGTGCAGAAAAGTTGGAGTACTTTCTTGGAACTGATTTTAAGGGTTTTGAATTTTTGATTCTCTACAAATTTCAAAGCGATTTAGTCAAGCAAAAAGTCACTTTAGGGTTTTGATTCTCTACAATTTTCAAAATAGTCAAACAAAAAGCTACTACTATTTCTCAAAATCTGGAAATGAGTTAATTTTATCTCTGATTTGATGTGCTGCTGCTGCTGTTATCAAAAGCATCTTCAGATTTTGATTTTATCATTCCTTACAGGTCTTTTTTCAACTACCTCATAAATTCGTATGGACACCGGCTTTTTAACCTATCCTCTGTTTATGAAATGAAATTTATACCACATTCTCACCTTTTACAAGATTACTTTGGATCCATCAAATTTGCATTTGTAACTTGCAAGTGCAATGTACCAATTCAGAAGAAGCAAACCGGTATCAAAACGTTTCTGTTTTTCAGTTCACCTAGATGAGAGATAAAAATTCATAATAATAGAAATGTCCAATAGTGTAACATGATAGTACAATGTGTGACCAGATAAGGATTTAATTAAAGTAATCATCCATTTGTGATTGCAATATATACATAGGGAAACTAAAAAGTGAAAAAAAACAAGAAAGGGTGAAAATGGTGGAAAGTCAATAGATCTAAAAAGAAGATAGCTAGCTCAAGTAGCCTGTCTGCCTGCCTGCCGGAGATCTAGTTGAGTCCACTGCCACACCTGTTAAACAAAAAGACCACAGAATTTGATGTTAAAAGTCCAACAGAATCTATGTTTGAAAGTGTTAACAAATACACAAATAGATTTACATTTCCTCCATTTTCTTTCAATAGGAAAAAAGATAAACAACTTTTCAAAAATCACAGATGACAAAAAAAAACCCACAAAACTATCTTGTGTCATCTAGGGTTTCCAATCTAAGAAATTCCAAGAAATCAACAACTTTAGAACAAGAAGCTTAGATTGAGATAGATCTGCAATATCATGTAGGTATGATGAAAACATGTTTGAGAGGAATGAAGCCTGGTCCGACGTATACACGTTTTCTTGATTAGAAATCAAACTTATCTAGAAAAAAACGTGATTTGCGTCGCACCAGCCAACATCCCCCACAAATATACGCTTCATCTCATTGTTCTTGAATCATCTAGCTAGCTCCCCTTACAATATATTTCAACTCTTTTTCAAGAAAAGAAAAGAAAAGAAAAGAGCATGGTTTTTTTAATATGTTATGAAGAAGATGGATAGATATATGAAAAGAATTGAAGAGAGAAGAGAAGAGGAGAAGATAATGAATTGATGAAACCCTAGTTGAATACTGGGTCTGATTTATAGGAGGAGAAGAGTTGGAGACTCATTCATGAGAGCCATGGAGTGGGACCGTGGTGGGTGACCAAAATCACTTTACTTATAACTAGCATTTAATATTTTTCCGAATTTTTCTTCACTATGCCCCGGTTTATCTCACATTTTAGTTTAAATTCATCAATATTTTAACACAAATGAAAATAAAATATTAAAGAAATAAATAAAGAAAAAAAGGTATTGTCATTTAATGATATGCAATATATATACTTTAGAAAAACAAGTTTTCTGGTGAGATTTATAAAATCACACCACTCCAAAGTAAAGTATGTGGCACACTCATACAATTTATAATAATGTGAAGTGGTTTTCTCTAATATTCGATGAAAATATGTTTTTTCTAAGAATGATTCATGATTATTATTTTCTACCAACGCTCTTAACAAGTGAAGAGTAAAGTACGAATTACATAAAATTAACTCGTAGAAAGCGATTTGTAGTGAATTAATTGGCGCATCCGAATCACATCTAACTCTAGGTTAGACGAGCAAAGAGAGATCACGTCTTAAAATTTCTCTATGTTGGTAAAACAGATTCGGTTGCTAAAAGAGCTTTTTACATTAAGTCAATAATATTATTAATTAACTAATGGATTTGAAAGAATACTGTTGAGATTTATATTTAGCTCATACATAATTTGCTAAAAGCAAATCTGAATCTACTGATTCAATAGTTAAAAGAATATATCTTGTTAATCAAGACCAAGATATGTAAAATATGATTTAAAAAAGATAAATATTGAAGGTTTGAAGATCTTCTAGACAATTTCTCCAAACCACGAGGCAAGGGTCTCACCAAACACTAAAGGAGGTTAAGTGATGGACCAAGTCACATCACTACTGCCCTCTTGAAACGGGCTTGGTCTCGAGGTCCCTCCAAAATTGTCCGTCCTCCCTGGAAATGGCACCATACGTTCCCAACGTCATATCTTCAATGCGTGGACAATCTCATCACATTTCTTAACCCCCACTAGTTTATCATGTATATCATGTCCACAAAATAAAGCTCTAGGGTTCTTCCAGACACTCTCATAAGCATATCCAATATTTCTTAAGCAACCAGGTTTTCCTGTTAACCCACATAATCACTGACAATTGTTTACACTCCCATAACACTGGTCTAACCAAATGCAAATATGACATTGATCCCCGGATAAAAAGTCGGAACATTAAAAAAATTCATAGGTAAAGTGCATGTCTTGAATCTTAACTAATAGTACGTGTTTTGCAATGATGAGTGCAACAAACCTTATGTCCACTAGGTGAGCGCACCCAATATGGCTCTCATGCTCATCATTTGGCCATCCTAACCTCTCTACTACAACTTGATCAATGAAATTCAGATTCGCTCTACAATCCACCAGAACCCTGACACGTTGTTGACCCGATTACTCATCTTCAAGGCTCTATTTGAACTTAGGATTTCAAAATCTACTACCCCGTCAGAATCGGAATCCTCTTGCTTGACTCCTTCGTTGCGCCATCTATATATATCTCCATCCGAAGTCAAAACGAGCACCTTCAAGTTCTTGCAAACGTGATTGAAGGTATACTTCTAGTCATTTGGTGAAGCATACCCGTATGGCATATAAAAAAATGGTAGTAGAAAATAAACAAAAAGTATGTATATATGGCAGTAGTTTAGGACGAAACGAATAGGGTATGTAAAATCACGTAAAATAAAAGAACTATATGAGTATATTACTTCTCTCCCTTCCCCTCCCAACAAAAATAGATTAAAAAAGTGAATAAGAGTCTTGTTCGTTAAACACAAATTTTCACATGAACTACGAACTTTTATAAATAGAAGACAGATATAAAAATATGGTTTGACCCTTAACGTATATTTACACTATATATATTCCCTTACAAATTATCTAGATATCTAGAACTCTATGGGATCCTAAAGGATAAAGGTAAATCAATTATGATGCAAATGCACTCGATCGCCTTACTAGCTAAGGGTGCATTTAGCACATGTCGATGCGTTACTATAATTATAATGACACAATATATCCTCAAATTAAGACTAGTACCTAATGTAGCCACGTGTTGCCGCTTTGTGCTTGCGAGGTTTTTAATTATACAATGACATCAGACTATTTTCTTATATATACCATTTATCTAAATCGCTTCTAATCGATGTTGGATGTTGGGTGTCATGTTTTACATAAACTATTTTGCTCCATCATAAAGAGTTTGATATAGTTAAACCTATCACCGGTCTCATTAATTTTTTGACTGTTTTCAAAATTCACATTGTTTATTAATATTTTTTCAATAGCCAAACTGATACTATTGTTCAGGGGTGTGGAAGTTTGTCACATACTCTCACTTTTGTTTCACACCAAATTTCTACGAAATATTTATTATTACTGCCTTCCCCGTTAATGAATTTTAATTTTGACGTGCGAGAGCAGACGAGTCAAGACAGATAAAATGAGAGGTGAGAGGGGTCATGTCCCCTTTCTCACTTGTCTAGCTAACACCAGACTAACACTCTAAATTAAAGATGTTATCCTTGGTTCTCACAATTAGGGTGACACACATTGTGTTTATAACATACTCATAAACCCGTCATATGGAATAATTACCGTGTCGAAAACCGAAACCATGGTTGAGGAAGAGCGCGTGGTGTATTGGGCTAGGAATAGTGTGGAAATTGGGAGAAGGAAGGAAAAAGAGGAAGAAGCAAGTCAATAACTGCGGTGTCAGTGAAAAAGCATGGTCAAAGGGTCAGACTCACGAGATTTGAACATGATCTAACGGTTGAGATTTAGCACGAGCCAAGTAAATGCACGCTCCACTGTTTCTAACACACCAACAAATAAGCCTACCAGATTGTGGGTCCCCTGATTGAGGAAGACAATACGACATCGTTCAGTGTGTTATAAACGTCAGTGGGTCCCCAACACATGCAATCATGTCTTAATGATATCTGTGTCGTGTTTTTCGTTTCCTCTTTCTACTCAAACTCTTCCCATTTTTTTTTCAATTTTCCTTTTCTTTTTTATTACTCCAACTTCAATTTTGCATATAGAATAATTAAGCTAAGGTAGCACTACAAATTTTGCTCATCATCGTTTTATCATGTTAAATCTGGAACAATATTCGATTTGTAGTTATTTCACAACTATTATTAAACTTTTGTTTAATATTCATATACACTCAATATTTATTACATAATCGAATACAATCATTATTAAATTATGTATCCATCCAATTCATGGTAACGGTGGAATATTTTAATTTTTTTCACATTTTTTGAGTAAAATATCAATATTCGTATTTGAGGAATGCCAAAGAATTGTGGAATTTGTGTTGGTTATCTTAGTGAGTTGCATGTTCTAGTCCATTGTAAAAAAGAATTGATACATGCATACATTTTGTATTTTTCATGATATGGTGTCCTGCTTCGTAAAATCCGTCTTCCACAAGAGATTGAGTAGGGCCCGCATATGAGTTCTGTGTCCGAGGGTCCGTTCCATTGTTGATTCATGATATGGTGTTCTGCTTCGTAAAATCCGTCTTCCACAAGAGACTGAGTAGGGCCCGCATATGAGTTCTGGGTCCGAGGGTCCGTTCCATTGTCGACCCTTTGGAAGTTGGAACCCTTACCAGTTACCACTACCTTGGCCAACTTACATTAATTCTATGTGGACTGTCTATTGAACGTAACTCTAGTCGTCCATCCGACATGATCTCAGTAAATCAACGATTGCTTCATCTTGTACGCCAATATATACCCCCAACCATCACCACTTATTATTATCCAACTACTTAAGTAAAGAGTTACGTGATAATTAATATACACGTCGTTCCGACCATTGACTCACAACCTAACTTGCCGGTAAACGGAACTAATCCCCTAGCCTTTGTATACAAATACTAACAAAGAAGTTGAGTCATCACGAGGTTGGACTTTATCCCATATTTCATCATGTGGCGTGAACAGTGTTACATCTATGTATGAGTTTATGGAAGCATAAGAAGGTGTTGTTTTGTAATGAGGACAGAAAAGATAGGTGAGACTAGAGAGTAGTATAGTATAATATAGTATTAGTATAGATAGCTCTATAGCCAAACTGTGTGTTTTTCCTGCTAGGTCAAAAAGTATGAAATGATGTTATTCACTCACTCACCCTCAATTTCATACACCTTTTACGTCTTAATTTTACCCAATTTCCCTAACAATACTAGCTGTCTAATTCCTTGTACAAATAAAAAGCCAAACTTGTTCCAAGAATCATTTTCAACATCTTTTTCTTCATCATTTTCCTAGACAATGTATTACTTAATCATTTATATATGGTGTATTTCATTACCGTTTACACCATCCTTAAATAAAATTCTTTAATTTGAATTCGATTCATGTGTGATACTGATATATGTGACAATCAAATAACTGCCAAAGTTGAAATGAAAAGGGAGAAAAAAGAAGGAAAGCAATAAGGTCAATAAGAGTATGCACACAACGTTCTAGGTTGTAATTTTCCACCAACATATCCCGGGTTGCAATACTAAGCCCTTATAATAATTAGCCACAAAGTGTTCCATCATCCACTCATTGTAAGCTAATTTTTCCATACCAGATTTGTACCTGCATAAGATTGAAAGGAAAATGACTTGTAAGATTTGAATGGAAAGATGAGCGAAACTTGGTTTGTCTTTTGTTTTGCATCATCAGTGTAATGGATCGGATATTATGCCAAAAGAAGTTGATTTTTAAATCCATTTTACTATGGAGAAATGAGCAAGATTTGTAGTTTTCATTGGCTGCAGTTTTGTACCATCAACATCACCAATTTGAACTATCATATTATTTCTTTTTCTGGATAAATCATGGCCTCATTTTCATTTTCCTTCTTCTTGTTCCCTTTTCTTTTTCGTTTCTTCTTGTTCTTGTAGGGTATTTGCACAGCTAGCAAGTTACTGGAGACTTTTAGACTTTTACGTTAGAACCAAAATTTTAGGTGTACTAGCTTCAATGTTTGACTAATGGAGGACAGGGAAACCATGATCTTTTGGAACTAAATAATTCTTTGAATTGGGTGTTATAACTTAGTAGAGTTTCGAGGTATTTTGAGAAACACATCACAACTAGTAATTTGTAGGTATCAAATAATATAGTAGTAGGATTTTACTTAATAATAGCTTATTAGCTTCATAAACTTTTTTTAAAATCAATTGTTACGCGAATGTTTTGTAAATCAATAACTAAGATGATTTAATAAACTTTATTATAAACAAAGACTAAGCTAATTTTCGGCATATGGTTACCATTAGTTACCGAATAGTAGTATATATAAAAAATCGTAGGTTATAAGCTACCTAATCAGTTAATTTTGAATTACAGTGGTAACATACTGAGTGATGTTGTGATTTGTGAGATTGGTACAATAATACAGGAAAACTTGTAAGGTTGGTTCAATAATTGCTGGAAACTGAAATAACAATCAATTGAGCTTATGGGCCTAAGGGACCTTTAACGATAAGGAGGCCCATACTGGAGCATTCCCCAGTCTTGAAAACTTCTAGTTAAACTTGGAAAAGTTTGAGTTTCCCCTGAACAGAGATCTCAGTTTTACCTGTGAATGGGCTAAGTTTAACTTGGAAATTGGAAGTTTTCACAACTGAACGTCTATCGGCTCGAAATATGAAATTAGAAAGTCTACCGGCTCAACAAGGAAGCACGTCATGCAGACGGTAGAAGTGCAAAAAGGCCCTGGCATTTTGAATTGGAAAACTCAGGACTGTAACAGACCATTATAGAGACCAACAATTAATATTGCCTTGATAAGTGTCTGAATTGTATTTTTAAGAAGGTTCTTACTCTTTTGCGCCTTGAGTAAATTTGAAAGTACACTAATGCACAACAAACAAGCAGAGCTACTACATTATTTCAAACTAAGGGCAAATGACAACTTAGGCCGGGACTTGTTCTTGCCCAATAACTTCATCTGCTTTGCACGTTCTTCATCTTCTTGCTGCTTTTTCCTTCGAAGAGCCTCTTCTCTCTGTCTTTGAAGCTCTACAAGTTCTCTATACCGTTCCTCCTCCCGTCTCTGCTGTTCTAGAGCTTCTCTCCCCTGTGCTTCTTCAGCTTCCCTCCTTTTCACTTCCAACAGTCTTTGAAGCTCTCCCTTCTCCTTGCATGCTTGTTCCTGTTGACAGTTGTAAAAAGTTCACTGGCAGCAAAAGTATCTAAAGGATGCTAAAATAAAGAGTAACAACTAACTCAAAAGGTAGTTCAAAACATCAATATATCAATAATAGAAAGAATACTTGCCTCTCTCTGCTGAGCCTCTATAACAGCTGCTTCCTTTTCTTTCTCAAGTTGAGCTGCAACCTCAACGACAAGTTTTCTCCTGCCTTCCTCTAGACGTTTCTCCATTTCAAGCTTGATCTCCTTGGTATTCAAGCTCTCTTCAACCTTCTTCTGAATTGCTTCTGCTACTCTCTTTGCAGTTTCTTCTTCTATTAATTTTAATTCTGCCTCTTCTTGTCGCCTGGGAAAGCCACTTGAAATTGTCAGTGGCATTACAAAAAAAAAATTAGGCCAAAAATTAAGCTCTCAAGGAAATCTAGTGTAATTGAAAGAACAACATTATTTGTTTCTTAAATGCCATTCTAATAGTACACCGGCCACTAAATTGAATGTCAAACTAACCTCCATCTGGGAAAAAGGCACAGAATCATACACATATTTATGCCTTTAAAGCAGACTCTAACTGATTCCTGATCCAAAATACCTCAGTTGCATATGTTGGGGTCAGTAGATTAGAGGCAGCAAAGATCCATCACCAAGAGGAACAATTACCAGAAACTCTTATAAATGAATGCAGCAGATACAATACTAGATAGAACCAAAAGAATTTTAGTAATTATAGTAGAAGTACAAGGAACCAAGAGCAACATGAAGATTCAAGTGTGTACCATCACTTTTCTGTATGCATTTACTTGTAACAGACACCAGATATGATCCGAAAATTCTAAGACATGCGTAAAATTCAACCACATCAATGGAAAAATAACATGATAATTTTCACAGCCTTTTCAACTTTCAAGTGATGTGCTACAATGTCAAACACAACAGACCATGACTAATAATTTACCAATCCACAGTATCTAACAAGGTCTACATTACATGTAATTATTTTCCTCCAGATATTGATCAATACTACATAATAGCAGGAACTCTGACAAGTCCCAAAACACCACCCAGTGCAACAAAAAATGAATTCCCCATGAATGAACTTTTCAGTTAAAAGAAAAAGGAAAAGAGAAAAGGGAAAGAAAGAAATAGAGAGACAAGCTATTTAGTACTAATATATTACAGAATTTGGCAGGGTACATGGATATTCCCACTGTGCCCTGCTTTATATAACAAGCTTAATGAGCACCTAGACTACTGCAGCTTCAATTCCGCTGCAATTATCACTTGCATGTTACAAAAAGGCCAACAGTAGTAACATCCTATGATTCTTATCATCACTCTGTATTTTTCAGGGGTCCCAGCATCGCAAGAAACAATCATAAACAAAATGGAAAATCATTGTTGGATGGTTCTAGGAGAACTCATCTTATCTCCAAATCGACCTATTTAGCATGTCGATGAGTTACTGGTGATTGCAGGAACTCAGTAAGCAAGAGTGTCCAATTCCATCACACATCTCAGGAACAAGATAATCCATTCAACCAGAACCTCAGCGGAAGATGCCACTGCTGAATGAAAATATATTCTTATGAACAACACCATCTGCCTAGCCATCTAATTTGCACACTTATAATACTGTATACAATATTAGTAATCGTTACTAAATCAGTAGTGATACAAGATCATCCTTAGACACTGCATAAGATTTATTCTTTATCTGTTTATCATTTTCAAGTAATACACAGAATAATGAAAAGAGATGAGCAAGAGAACAAGCAAATAACACCCTTAAACAAGAAGTATAAATTGCATGAGAATCAAACCTCTTTTTCCCCTCTTCACCCTTCCTTAATTCTTCACTCGCATCTTTAATCACTTTAGTAACAACGCTTAAGCTAGTAGTTGAAGGGGTACTCCTTGATCTACGTCTCCTGTTCCGCTTAGGTGATGGAGAACGACTTTTACGACGTCTTGCGATAGGGGAGCGACTTTTGCGTCGGCGAGAAGATAATGAAGGACTTCGTCTTCTGTAGAACAAATAAATCATTTGAGCTCTAAAATAAATTAATGACTATTGCATTATCCACGTTCTCTGATTTCTGAACCCACCGCCAGATAACAGAAGCATGTACAGTTACCTCAAAATTTGCAAAGTATAAACTTCGAGCTCCGTCTTTACCATAACAAACTGCTAATATCACAATCAGGCAGTGAAATGACCCAACAAGGCACGCATCACCTGCTCCGTTCCCGTGAAAGGAAGAGGTGTTTTCTTTTATAGATTCTCATGTAACAGTTAACCAACCCATTCATGGTATGTTATTATCTCTTTTACATACGGATACCCTTATTTGCGTGGTAAACAAAACTACACCAACAATGATCATTTATGTTGCGGAGCTTGTTTGCAAACCAACGAGATAATAAGAATGTAAACAACCATAAGCACGTAGAATATCAAGGGGCTGATGGAAACAGAAAACTTTATGCAGCAACATGGCACTCAGACACCAATCAGATTATCCATAAGCATATGCCAGATCACTAAAAACAAATAAACCGATAAGATGAGCAACTTTCAGCAACAGCTTAGGTCATAAATGTTAGGGGAGAAATGAAGTGATTATATGAGTTCCTCAATATTTGAGAGTGCTTTCAAAAAGGTTTCATATTCGGGAATGTACAACACTTGCCAGTTTAAGCAAAATTTTAACCCATACATAATCAAAGTGAACCCTTCGCTTGAAGCTGATCCTAACAATATAACATAACAGACTCATACATCACATGTAAGCACGGTAACTTCCTGCACCGACATATATATCATTCTTTATTGATCATCATAACCATGTTTGTAAAAGTCAAAATTCACCACCTGCCCCCATACGGTCATACATAGACTTACATTACATGTAATTACAGTACGCACTGAAAGCTAATTCTGCTATATCGATGGACACCTCAATTGAAAACTCAAAGTCCGCACTCAGTTCCGTAAAACCCACTGATCACATCTTGCAAAATTTGGACTAATTTACAGAAATGCATACTGAATTTTCAACCAAGTTCTCCCCCCCCCCAATTCCCCAAAAGAGCAGAAAGGATACTATATCCCACCTTGTGTCCCACTTTCCGCAACACGAGTTCTAGTTTACACCTATCTCCTTCCACCCATAAATTAGGGGACTTTTCCAATTCCGAACTACTCGGATACAAAGTTTGACACAAAATGGGATAGAGAATCATTCCATCTAAACCTAAGAAAAATCCGATACCATCCGATTACCAATACACCCTGCAACTTTTTATAAAGCTAGTGTTTTTCCATCAGCAATATAATAGCCAATGATGAGGGGTAAATATTTCCGGGGTGGTCCTTCTTTCTTCGGTCCGCCTGGAATCGTTCGGGTTCGTCCGGAAAGCAAGGGTCCGTCC
>JAYMSR010000146.1:0-19257 GCA_036897825.1 Plantago rigida
AACTAACCAGAACTTAATTGAATGAATTTAAATTGAAATTAATGAGTTTTCATATAAAAAACATACACTAAATCACTATTATGCTAACGTAAAATTAAATTACTACGGTTAAATACAATATCTCAACTCACTTATTTATAAAAATAATCCATTTTGTTTATACTATATTCGTTTTGATTTATAACATAAATAATTTTTATAAATATTTTAGTCTATAGAGTATAGAGAGTGTTTGATACATTATTAAAATTTTAAGTTAATAAAAAATTTAAGTGTTTTAATCGGTACTCTGAAATAAAAAAGATTCTATAGATTATAGATCGAGAAACAAGGGGTTTACAAGGCCGTCTAAAGAAAAACAAAGAAAAACAAACTAGAGAGAGAAAAATCGCTGCTGCAATTTCTTCTTCTTCTTCATCTCCATTTCTTGTCTGTTCAAAGCCTTTTCTCACTGCTTCCATTTTTCTAGGGCAAAATCCAATCGAAACGACATCGCCTCGTGTCTCGACCTTCTAATTAAGGCAAATATTTATCCCTGACTATATAGATTATCCTTCGAAATGGATTGATTGATACATAGCGCACAAATGTCAACTCTATAGATCACAAGACTTTTGTCAGAAGCGGATTGGAATAGATCACGTACAATCAATCACACAGACAGATCTTGCCCTTTCTCATTTCCCTATCTTCGTCTCTCATTGATCGCATTTCATTTTTTTGAATTGTTTATTGTTATTCATCTGGGGAATGAGCTGAAAAAACAAAGGTAGAAAGGGTTTGGATATCGGATCTTATTGTGCTGGCTCTTGGATGAGAGAGCTGCAATATCTCTTGTGTCTTTGAATTTACTGGAGGCTTTCTCATGTTTGGGAAATCAAGCGGCAAGAAAGCGATGAAATGGGCTTCATTGCTGAAAGACTTGAAGGAAAAGGTTGGTCTAACACAGTCTCCTACTCCAGCTGCTTCCCCGTCTCCTTCGTCGTCCCCGTTTAGAGAAAGCACCAGCAGCGACAATGAGCTGCGGTCGCAAGACTTTTGGTCGTCCTCTTCGTCTTCAAGGTTCGTATTTCTGGAGATTCAAGCTCCTTGATTCAGTACTAGTCGTGGAGTTAATTACTTGTCTTGATTTATTTATATGTTTATTAGTGCACATTGCAGCCTAGTAATCGGTTAATTGGAAAAGAGTAGACTGGCATTAGATAAATCCTGATGAGTGGCCTGAGAGGATTTATGCCACCAGAAAATACCCGCCCCAAACACGGATCCTTGATGATCCAACCAGTTGGAATAACCTAATGATACTTAACCAGAGGCAAACATAATTAAAATGTTAAATGCACTAAATTCTCACTTGTTGTGGTAAAGCTCAATGTTTATTGTGAATTGTGATATGCTGTAGTAGAATGTTCAGATTGTGTGACCAATGCATTGATAAAGGAATATCGGTAGCTGTTGGAAGTATCCTACATGGAATAGATATCCATGTTATTTATCTGGAGTTGGTATTAGGATATGAACTTGTGGCCAAGCTTTGGATTTCCTGGATTAGACGAGCCGTTTGATAAGATAGAAGTGTTCAATCTAAGCTTAACTAAATTATGTTCTAGAGTAACAATCAGTTGTCTTGCCAGTAGCTGGAGTAGCTTTCTGTGGCTGCGTGTATCGACTAGGGGATCTGAGTGAATCCATTTAGGAGTCTCCGTCTTGTATATATTGACAGGCTTAATTTAAAGCAAAGATAACCCTCAAGTACAAAAAAGCCGTAGCCGCCTTAATTTACCTGTAGTATGTACATCATAGATAAACTGAAACATCTGATGAAACCAAAAATAAGGAGTTTTGCACAATTTTGGATGCTCTTTTGGGGCATCAAGTGTCATCCGAGTTAATGAGTACTATATTTTCTTCATGTGCCTATGTGGATTTCTCTACTACGTTTTAACTTCGAATTTTGTGTAGTACGAACACTGTAGATGAATTAAAGCATCCGAAGAAACAAATAAGCAGGATGTTAGTGTAACTGAATGGTCCATCTGAACATCGAGTTTCATCTCAGCTAATAAGTGTTTCATTCATGTGCTTTTCAATTTCTCTACTTATATCTGATTTAACAATTAAGAAGGTGATATGGCATACTTGCATAGAGAATATTTGCAATTTATTGCAAACACACTACGACTTAGCTTTGCAAACCTGTTAAGCCTTCCAGTTTGGCAAATGATATTCTTGAAGTGTCTGTTTCTTTCTTTCCAGTTGCATGACACATGCATACCTTTTTTTCCCTGATACATTCAATACTTTTAGAAAGAAAAAAACTAAAAATGAGATGAGATCTATAAAGAAGATGAGCTGCATTGGATTATTATTTGCTTAGTCAATGAAATATCCAAGATTTGGATTGCCCTTTCTGTCTGTTCATTTGTTTGTCTTTTTTCTTAAAAGACTTGATATATTCAAAATAAATTTGTGCCAGGATTTAATTTTTTTTTTTTGAAATTGAGTAGTATTTCATCTTTGAATTTCTTCTCGTTTGTGTGAATGAGTTATGGAAGTTCAGAATAAAAGAGGTTTCCAATGGGAATCTGTAAATCGTGATGTTGAATAACTGAAGAAAAATGAGAAGTGAAGTATGATCTTTGTCTCTACCATAACTGGATCACCAACAAATGCTGAGGCCCTTTATGTTTTGTTGTGCTCTACTCTCTGTAGGTTGTTGTCATTGATATTATTGATGCAGATAGTTATCTTAAAGTACTCAGCTTTGGTGCTAATTGTTTTATAATGTTCAAAAAAATAATGAGAAAACTAACATTCCACTTGTCTTCCGAAAACCCTCCAAGCAGAGACAAGCATGAATTGGAACTGGATTTCAAGAGATACTGGGAAGAGTTTCGTTCATCTGGGTCCGAAAAGGTATTGCAATGACAAATAAAATTTTGGAGTTAAAACCTTCCTCTGCAATTAATATCATCATCATCATCATTTTGCAACTGCAGGATAAGGAGAAGGCGTTGAATTGGACTGTAGAAATTTTTTGTAAATTAGTGAAGCAGCACACAAATGTTGCTCAATTAATTACCTTGTAAGTGGATACTTTCTTCCATTCATCTGAATTGTACTAATGCATTAAAATTTTGTTTAGTTTGATGCATGATAAATTGATGTTGGTTTAGAAAAGTTTACTTTTTTAGCTTTTATTCCATGGGTGATGGGATGGTTCTCCTATCTGACAATCTGTAAGGGTATATCTAACATGCTCTCACAAATTAATCACTGTTTTTTTCCCAATTGCTGTGTTATCTCTATCTTTTCCAGTTTAAGGTAGAGTGTTTGTCTTACATTTTTCTTTCTCTTTAGGAAGAACAATTTCACTTATAGTGAAAGACAGATGGACACATTGATACTACTATGCACCTTTTATTTAATGAAAATTTCATCTATTTTATTTCCTCTGCCTGTGCTACTGTGGTTTCTAACTTTTGTTGATGAAAATATGTTCTCTTTTTCTGAACTATCTCCTATTGCAGGTTAGTAGAGACGCACATTTTTTCTTTTGTTGTGGGGAGGGCATTCGTGACGGATATAGAAAAGTTGAAGCTTAGCAGCAAAACAAGAGCTTTGGAAGTCGAGAAAGTTTTATTATTTTTCTCAGAAACCACAAAGGTGTCCCCTAGATGTTATATGTGTAATTTCCACTGTATTTTTAGATGAATGATATTGTTTACTTGTTCATGATAACTTATGCTTATAGTTTTATGCAGGACGGCATTAAACACGGTGCAAATTTATTACATGCAGTGGAGGTCCTTGTATCAGGGGTAGGTGCTTTTCCTCAAAAAATTACTTCATTTTGGAATTTGGCTTTATATACTTATATGATTCTCCATTTTGAAAAATTTCCACAAGGCATTTTTCAATTATATAGTGTCTCATTACTAAACTCGAAAACCAGTATTCTGGACATTTAGAAATTAGAAGTGAAGATGTCCTCAATATTCTTTTCCCAATTCTCTAGCACCACGTGCAATTGATCATCTCTTCTACACATTTTCTATTAATGTGCATATGGCGTGCATTTGTCAATTTGAATCCATGTTATGAAGAGGATTTTACAGGATCTCCTCTCCTACATGGCAAACGGGTTGGATGATAACGTTTATCAACCACTGTGAATGTTGACTGGAATTGTTATGAATACTATTTATTTGATTTAAAATTAATCCTGTCAAACCTGGAAAAATGAATCTCATAGAAATTTATGATTCGTTGTTGCTATTGGAGATTCAAGTTTCCAATGGATATTATTATGGCAATAGAATGCTTTGAGCTGTGCCTGTATGTCTGATAGCAAATTATGATTCATTTGTCTTGCTTTTTTCCTTTTTTTTTTTTACCATGGCAACTGATTACTTTGAGTAGTGCTTGTTTGTCTTGGTCTGCTCTGCTCTTTCTTTTCATTGGTGACTTATGGAAGAAAAACCGTATTTGCAGCCGATTGATAAACAATCGTTCCTTGACTCGGGCATTTTGTGCTGTCTAATTCATGTGTTAAATTCTCTTCTTGTTCCTGATGAGGGCAATCATAACGTTGGGGATCTGCTGCCAACCAATGAAAATCAGGATGCTGAAACGAGACCCGTCCGCCGCCTTGAGGTGCTGTATTTATAATTCAGATGTGTGATGAAAGTCCGTGCATTTGGCATTAATGTTTTGAATATTCTTTGAAAATCACTTGATACCTAGTACAGAATGTAAAGGAAGTCCTGGAGTCGTTTTTGGTCATAGAAGTAGTACTTTTCCTGAATTTAGAACTAATAATTTTTTGACTGATCAAAAACTTTTCAATTGTCTTATTATATTATCCAATATTCTCAGGTTGAGGGCAGTGTTGTACATATCATGAAAGCATTGGCCATTCATCCTTCAGCTGCTCAAAGTCTCATAGAGGATAGTTCACTTCAGCTGTTATTTCAAATGGTGGCCAATGGCCCTGTGGTCGTGTTTTTTCAGTATAAGCAGGGTCTTGTTCCTTTACATGCCATTCAGCTTCATAGACATGCTATGCAGGTAATGGAAACTTCCACATGCCCTGGAATAGCAAGAGTTTTTTTCTGTTCAGGGGCTTAATTTTTAAAGCAAATTCATCCTTGGCGTGGAATATTAAACCATTGTTTCTGTATGCTGTTCTTGTTTCCAGATTCTTGGTCTTCTTCTGGTTAATGACAATGGGAGCACAGCTAAATATATACACAAGCATCAACTGGTACATACACTAGTATTTGTGGCATGATCTTAACATTACATATAATTTCTGTTGACTATATGATCTTGCTTAGCTCACGCACCTACAATAAGAATATTCAGTTTGTAAAGGTGGTGATGAATCTTGCTTTTTGTTGACATTTGCCTATTGTATTATCTTGTAGATAAAAGTTCTCCTGATGGCTGTGAAAGATTTCACTCCTGATTGTGGTGATCCTGCTTACACAATGGGGATTGTTGACCTACTTCTTGAATCAGTTCAGTTGTCGTACAGACCAGGTAAAATGACATATTATGTTCCTCATTCTATAAAAAGCTAGCATGATCTTTATTGTTAAAAAGGTCGTATTGCTAGAGCTGGATCATATTGGTATGTGACCTTGTTCAGCACAAGTAAATCTGGCACACAATTAGATGAGGTTATTGGTTAATATAGACTTGGATGCTGATGTACCTTTTTCTTTTTCTTTCTAATCTTATAGAGGCTGGTGGCATACAACTCAGGGAAGATATTCATAATGCTCACGGCTATCACTTCCTGGTTCAGTTTGCTTTGACCCTGTCAAGGAATCAAGGTGGTGGTCAATCTTTTGATTTGAAGTCACTTTCTGAAAATGATTATGCTTCAGAGCATTCTGCAGCTAGTGGTGTAGAGAGGAGCTTGAGAGATGAAGGAGAAAACAGCTTACAACAGTGTCTTTCCCCTACTCTCTGTAGGCTTTTGGATGTCATTGTCAGTTTTGCCCAAACAGGCCCCTCAGGGGAACCAAAAGCTTTAAAATATTCTCATGCAAAGCCAAATGGGCATGGGAGAAGTCACACTTCTTCTGCTGACCGCATGGTGGATGATTTCTGGGAGAAGGATAATGACAAGGTCAAAGATTTAGAAGCAGTCCAAATGTTGCAGGACATTTTAATAAAAGCAGAGACTACTGAACTTCAGGCAGAAGTTCTAAATAGAATGTTTAAGATATTCTCTGGTCATCTTGAAAACTACACATTATGTCAGCAATTGAGAACTGTACCTCTCTTGATTCTCAATATGGCAGGTTTCCCGTCGAACTTGCAAGAGATAATTTTGAAAATTCTCGAATATGCTGTGACAGTTGTGAATATCATCCCTGAACAAGAACTTCTTTCTCTCTGCTGCTTACTGCAGCAACCAATCACCTCTGAGTTAAAGCATACAATTCTTTCTTTTTTTGTAAAACTCTTATCTTTCGACCAGCAGTACAAGAAAATTTTAAGAGAAGTTGGTGTGTTGGAGGTTCTGTTAGATGATCTAAAGCAGCACAAATTTCTACTAGGGCCTGAGCAGCATATGAGTGACCATGGTCATTTAGAAAGAAAAACTAGCTCAAGCAGTTTCAAGAAGCATTTGGACAATAAGGATGCAATTCTATCTTCTCCCAAGCTCTTAGAATCTGGTTCTGGTAAATTTCCTCTTTTCAAAGTAGAGGGAACAATCTCAGTTGCATGGGATTGTTTAGTGTCATTACTAAAGAAAGCGGATGCAAGTCAAGCAGCCTTTCGTTCTGCTAATGGCGTTGCTATCTCACTTCCCTTTTTGGCATCTGATATTCATCGTCCTGGTGTCCTGCGGGTATTGTCATGCCTGATAATTGAAGATGTCAAACAGGTACACAGAGATTTATTTTGTTTTATCTTCTATGCTATGTAGTGTATGTATATTAACATTATGCATTTTGAGCCTGCTGTTATTTAAAAGGTCTCTACAACACTACATGTATAGAAAAAGCTTGCCATCTACCCATTGTTTAGTTTTACATTAGTTAGCATTGTAGTGATAAGTTTTTATTCATTTCAATATGATTATCCTTGAATCGAGATCAAACCAAGAAAGACCGAGAATTATGACCCCCCCCCAAAAAAAAAAAGAAAAAAAAAAAGGGAAAAGAAAGTTTGATATCCCCAACATGCACAAAGGTTTGATTCAAGGTAATCAAACTCATCAAAGCATGCAACATGCCCTTTCTGAACTTGTTTACCACATTGAGGCTTCGGTTTGGGTGCTCTGAAATTATCCATGCTGTTAAATTAAAGTGCATAAATATCAGGTACATATACTTAAATCAATTTATCGTGGAAGCGTAGTTCATTATATACTGTTCCATTTCCCAAATTGGTAGAGCTAAAACTGATCAATATTCTACATCATTGGCTGAAAGTTTATGGCTCATTTTTCCGCTACCAGATTTTATTCAATTTGACTTTCAATTCAATAGTATGTCCTGTTTTCCAAGTCATATGTATGTGTATCATGCTATTCCATGAAACGAAGGTACACGTGTTCTAATTACTTGAGTGTAATACAGATTTAGGTTACTAATGTTGTATATCTCAGGCTCATCCAGAAGAATTGGGCACCTTGGTTGAAGTTCTAAAAAGTGGAATGGTTACAAGTGCTTCAGGATCCCAATACAGCCTTCAAGATGATGCAAAATGTGATGCTTTTGGAGCCTTGTGGCGCATCTTAGGGGTGAATGTTTCAGCTCAGAGGGTCTTTGGTGAAGCAACTGGATTTTCTCTGTTATTAACGACACTTCATTCGTTCCAGAGTGATGGTGAACAGAACAACGAACTTTCTATACATGTATGCATTAAAGTGTTTACATACATGTTGCGTGTAATCATAGCAGCAGTTTGTGATAATGCCGTTAACCGGACAAAATTGCACACGATCCTGTTTTCACATACCTTTTATGATCTTCTACATGAGTCTGGGTTAATTTGTGTTGATTCTGAACGCCAAGTGATACAATTATTGCTGGAACTTGCTCTGGAAGTAGTTCTTCCACCATTTATGACACCTGAAACAGCAACACTGGAGAATAAAGGAAACGAATCAGCTACATTTCTTTTGATTACACAGTCGGGTTCTTTTGTTCCAGACAAGGAACGAGTATATAATGCTGCTGCTGTCAGAGTTCTGATACATGCTTTGCTGCTCTTTACGCCAAAAGTGCAACTAGAATTGCTAAATCTTATTGACAAACTTGCTCATGGTAGTTCCTTCAATCAGGAGAACCTCACATCTGTAGGTGCGTGCGGTTTACTAAATTTGGGATTTTACTTCTTACTTTGTTGTTGTGATGTGGTGTTCGTCATAATAATAATAATAACAACAACAATAATTACTAATCATCATCATCATCGTCATTATTACTATTTTTATTATCATTATCATTATCATTATTATAATTACTACTACTATCAGAATTATTGTAATTGTTATTCTTTTTTATCATTATTATATTTTTGAATTCTTGATTTTGGAGATCTGTTAATCAATTGTTACCTCACATTTTCTAGGTTGTGTGGAACTACTTTTAGAGACAATATACCCCTTCATGTCAAGCTCTTCGCTTTTGGTTTCGCATGCTTTGAAGATCGTGGAAGTTCTTGGTGCCTACAGGTATGATAATTTGTTGTGCCATTTTGTAGAAGTTTTCTGTCATGTTTATCGTTATTATTGAATGAACTTACGCACACATTACTTGGTTGATAGGCTATCACTCTCAGAACTTAGGATTCTTGTCCGGTATATATTGCAAATGAGACTTGCTAGTTCTGGTCGATTTCTGGTTGAGATGATGGAAAGGTTGATACTTTCAGAGGATATGGGCTCAGAAGATATTTCTCTTGCACCTTTTGTTGAGTTGGACATGAGCAAGATTGGGCATGCCTGCATCCAGGTGCCACTAGGAGAAAGGTCATGGCCTCCTGCTGCGGGTTACTCTTTTGTTTGTTGGTTCCAGTACCGAAATCTTTTAAAAACACAGGGAAAGGAGATGGATGCTCTGAGACTTGGTTCTTCGAAAAGGCATACGAGTAACGCCCAGCAATATGGAGCTCAGGTTTTACGAATATTCTCAGTGGGGGCTGTGGATAACGGAAGCACCTTTTACGCTGAACTTCGTCTGCAAGATGATGGTTCTCTAACCCTCGCAACAAGCAATTCTTCCTCCTTGACTTTCTCCGGTTTAGACATGGAGGAAGATAGATGGCATCACCTTGCTGTTGTGCATAGCAAACCAAATGCCTTGGCCGGACTCTTTCAAGCTAGTGTTGCTTATGTATATCTCAATGGAAAGTTAATACACACTGGAAAACTTGGATATTCGCCGTCTCCTATTGGGAAGTCCCTTCAGGTAACTATTGGGACACCGGTATCTTGTGCAAGGATTAGTGATATGTCCTGGAAACTGAGATCTTGTTATCTGTTTGAAGAAGTGCTCTCACCTGGTTCCATATGCTTCATGTACATTCTAGGAAGAGGATATAGGGGGCTTTTCCAGGATACTGATCTGTTGCAATTTGTTCCAAATCAGGCATGTGGTGGTGGCAGTATGGCTATCTTAGATTCTTTAGACACTGATTTAACTTTGACCTCTAACATGCAAAAGCCTGAGAGTGCTGCCAAGCAAGGAGTTACCAAGGTTGAGCGCAGTGGATATGTTTGGGATTCAGATAAATTAGGAAACCTTTCACTGCAGTTGTTGGGAAAGAAACTCATATTTGCATTTGATGGAACAAGTACAGAAGTATTTAAAGCATCAGGAACTTTATCTATGCTCAATCTTGTAGATCCTTTGTCAGCTGCAGCTTCTCCTATGGGAGGTGAGTGAAACTAAACTTGATTTCTGTTTTGATTATGTAGTTCAAACATTTCCAATAATATGCTGCTTGGTTATATCTTTCCACCAGTTAATTGTGTTCATTTTCTGTGCCCCTCCCCATCCAACCTCAACTCAACCAACAGGTATACCACGTTTTGGTAGGCTTCTTGGAGATATTTACGTCTGTAAGCAATGTGTTATCGGTGATACTATCCGCCCTATTGGTGGCATGGCCGTGGTCCTTGCACTTGTTGAAGCTGCTGAGACGAGAGATATGCTTCACATGTCATTAGCGTTACTCGCATGTGCTCTTCATCAGAACCCACAGAATGTGAGAGACATGCAGATGTACCGAGGATACCACTTGCTAGCTCTCTTCCTTCACCGCAGAATGTCATTGTTTGACATGCATTCTCTTGAGATCTTTTTTCAAATTGCAGCATGTGAAGCTTATTTCGCTGAACCAAGAAAAATTGTAACCACTCAAAGTTCACTGTCACCTGTTAGTACCATAAATGAAGCCAGCTTTGAAGATCTTAATTTGTCAAAGTTCCGTGATGAATTTTCGTCAGTTGGGTCTCATGCGGACATGGATGATTTTTCTGTTCCAAAAGATTCTTTTAGTCACATTTCAGAGTTCGAAAATACAGATATGCCAACAGAGACTTCCAATTGCATTGTCCTATCAAACTCTGATATGGTTGAACATGTTTTGTTGGATTGGACCCTTTGGGTGACAGCTCCTGTCCCAATTCAAATCTCTTTACTTGGCTTTCTTGAGCATCTTGTTTCCATGCACTGGTACAGAAACCACAACCTGACAATTCTTCGGAGAATTAACCTAGTTCAACATTTGCTTGTGACCTTGCAAAGAGGAGATGTTGAAGTGCCAGTTCTGGAGAAGTTAGTTGTGTTACTAGGTGTCATTCTGGAGGATGGGTTTCTTCCATCTGAGTTGGAGGTTGTTGTGAGATTTGTGATCATGACATTTGATCCGCCTGACCTGACATCACGAAGTCATATTACACGAGAATCAATGGGGAAACATGTCATTGTAAGAAATATGTTACTAGAGATGCTAATTGATCTGCAGGTGACCATTCATTCAGAGGAATTACTCGAGCAGTGGCATAAAATTGTTTCTTCAAAGTTAATAACCTATTTTCTTGACGAAGCAGTTCATCCTACCAGTATGAGATGGATCATGACTCTTCTGGGTGTGTGCCTTGCATCTTCTCCCACATTTGCACTCAAATTTCGCTCAAGTGGAGGATATCAAGGTTTAACCAGGGTGCTCCCAAGTTTCTATGATTCCCCGGACATATATTACATTCTGTTTTGTCTCATATTTGGGAAACCTGTGTATCCAAGATTGCCAGAAGTTCGCATGATTGATTTTCATGCACTCATGCCGAATGATGGTAGTTATGGGGAGCTTAGATTTATCGAACTTTTGGATTCTGTAATTGCGATGGCAAAGTCAACATTTGATAGGTTGTATGTACAGTCTATGTTGGCACATGAAAATGGTAATCTTTCTCAAGTTGGTGCTAGCCTTGTGGCTGAACTTGTAGATGGGCATGTAGACATGGCTGGAGATCTCCAAGGGGAAGCTCTGATGCATAAAACCTATGCTGCACGCTTGATGGGTGGAGAAGCATCTGCACCTGCTGCTGCTACTTCTGTTCTGAGATTTATGGTTGATCTTGCCAAAATGTGTCCTCCTTTTTCAGCAGTGTCCAGGCGGGCTGAGTTTCTTGAGAGCTGTATTGACCTCTATTTTTCTTGTGTCAGGTCTCACAATTTTTTAATCCAGCCTTCAAGTTTATCAGCATTTTCATGATATAGGAAACTTTTTTAAATATGATGATGCATAATCAAATAATCTTCACTTACGATTTACCTTTTCTATTTCAGGGCAGCCCATGCTGTGCGGATGGCTAAGGAACTCACTGTAAAACCTGAAGACAAGAATCTGAATGATGGTGACGATTGTAGCTCCCAGAATACCTTCTCCAGCTTGCCTCAAGAGCACGAACAGTCAGCAAAGACGTTTATCAGTATAGGTAGCTTTGCCCAGGGAAATGCTAGTGCTAGTTCTGATGATATGCCTATCTTCTCGAATAACACCTCAAATGATAAGTCTGAAACTGAGAATGCTGCCGTGCGACTCGAATCGGGCAGATCAGTGAAGGACGTTGTGCAGTCTGTGGAGACTTCACGTGGCGAAGTGGGAGATCATATCTCGAATTCCACTTCCAGTAGTAATGAATTCAATTACCGTGATCTGAAAATCACACCAGATCAAGTCGATCAGAATGGTTCACAGAGTTCTATGCCTATCATGCTGGAATCCCTAGTTCTATCTGAAAGATCTAATTCCAAGAATCTGCTAACTCCGTCATCATCTCCTGTTATAGCACTAACATCATGGCTAGGGGGCACTAGGAGTGATTCAAAGGCCCTCTCTGCCTCGACCCCATCACTGGAGTCTGCTATGTCCGCGAATGAGTCTTCTGCGGATTTGAAATCTGCTTCTCAGACCCATTATGCGTCAAACACACTGTTTTCGATAAGTTCAAAGCTTCTTCTTAAAGTGGATGATTCTGGATATGGAGGCGGTCCATGTTCTGCTGGTGCCACTGCAGTTTTGGATTTTATGGCAGAAGTCATCTCAGATTTTGTCACTGAGCAGATGAAAGCTGCATCAGTTGTCGAGACCGTTTTGGAAAGTGTGCCTCTTTATGTTGATGCTGAATCCGTGTTAGTTTTTCAGGGATTATGTCTTACTAGATTGATGAATTTCCTTGAGAGGCGTCTCCTACGTGACGATGAGGAAGATGACAAGAAGCTAGATAAGAGCCGGTGGTCCTTAAACTTAGATGCACTGTCTTGGATGATAGTAGACCGGGTGTACATGGGAGCGTTTCTTCAGCCTGTTGGTGTATTGAAGACTTTAGAGTTCCTGTTGTCAATGTTACAGCTGGCAAATAAAGATGGACGAATTGAAGAAACAATTCCAACTGGCAAAGGACTCCTATCTATTGGGAGAGGAAGCAAGCAACTTGATACTTATATACATGCCCTTTTCAAGAACACAAATCGCACTATACAATACTGTTTTCAGCCGTCATTCTTGTTGACCATAGGGGAAGATGATCTTTTGTCACGCTTGGGCTTGCAGTCAGAGCCAAGGAAAAGATTGTTTGTTTCCCTCTCACAAGAAGAGGGAGGGGTTGATATTTTTACAGTTTTGCAGTTACTGGTTGCTCACAGACGAATAATATTCTGTCCCAGTAATCTTGATACCGACCTGAATTGCTGCCTGTGTGTGAATTTGATTGCTCTTCTTCATGACCATAGAAAACATGTTCAGAATGCAGCGGTTGATATTCTCAAGCATCTTCTGGTGCATCGTAGGGCTGCACTTGAGGAGTTCTTTGTGTCTAGACAAAACCAAGGGCCATCTGTGGATGTTCTGCATGATGGTTTTGATAAGCTTTTGACTGGAAATTTATCTGGTTTTTTTGAATGGCTTCACAAGTATGAATCAGTTGTCAATAAAGTATTGGAACAGTGTGCTGCCATTATGTGGGGTCAGTATATTGCTGGGTCAACAAAGTTTCCTGGTGTGAGGATTAAGGGAATGGATAGTCGTCGCAAGAAAGAATTTGGGAGAAAATCGAGGGACATCTCAAAAATAGAACAAAGACACTGGGAGCAGGTGAATGAACGAAGAATCGCACTTGAATTGGTTCGCGATGCTATGGCCACAGAGCTACGAGTTATGCGCCAAGATAAGTATGGATGGGTGCTTCATGCTGAAAGTGAGTGGCAATCACATCTCCAACAACTTGTGCATGAGCGGGGGATTTTTCCAATCAGTAAATCTTTTAGCAATGACGAGGAGCTTGATTGGCAGCTCTGCCCCATTGAAGGCCCATACCGGATGCGGAAAAAGATTCAACGCTGTAAGCTAAAGGTTGACACTATCCAAACTATTCTGAATGGACAATTCGAGTTAGGAGAAGATCTTTTAAAAGAGAGAACTGAAAATGGACTCCTTACTTCGCAAGAATCAGATACCTTTTTCAATCTCATAGCTGATAAGCCGCAGGATGGATCATTTAGCGCTGATTTGTATGATGAATCAAGTTTTAAAGACTTAGATAATGCTCAGGATGTAGCATTTTCTGGTGTTGGATGGAATGATGATCAGGCGAGTAGTATAAATGAAGCAAGTTTACACTCAGCTGCAGATATTGGTGTCAAGCCCAGTGCTCTAAGAGCCGAAAGTGTCCGGGAGAAATCTGATTTAGGATCTCCAAAGCAATCTTCTTCTGCAAGAGTTGATGATGTGAGAGTAACAGAGGAGAAATCAGATAAAGAACTGCATGACAATGGTGAATACCTGATCAGACCCTATTTGGAACCTCTGGAGAGGATCAAATTCAAGTATAATTGTGAAAGAGTTGTCGGACTGGACAAGCATGATGGCATCTTCCTAATCGGAGAACTTTCTCTGTATGTCATTGAGAATTTTTACATTGATGAATCTGGGTGTATATGTGAAAAAGAGAGTGAAGATGAGCTCTCCATGATTGATCAAGCTTTGGGCGTGAAGAAAGATTTTTCTCTTAGTATGGATTCTGAAGCAAAGTCAAATTCATCATGGGGTGCTGCGATGAAGTCATACAGTGGGGGTAGGGCATGGGCGTACAACGGTGGTGCCTGGGGCAAGGAAAAAATTTGCACTAGTGGTAATGTGCCTCATCTTTGGCGTATGTGGAAGCTTGATAGTGTGCATGAGCTTCTGAAGCGTGAGTATCAGCTCCGCCCAGTTGCTATTGAGATTTTCAGCATGGATGGTTGCAATGACCTATTGGTTTTCCACAAGAAAGAGAGGGAAGAAGTTTTCAAAAATTTGGTGGCCTTGAATCTTCCAAGAAACAGCATGTAAGCTACAAACTATTTGATTCTGTCTCTTTCCTTTTTTATCGTCCTTTAATTACTGTTTATGTGCACTCGTTTATTTATTAACAGAAACACGAGATAGACTCATTAGGCGTCTGTTTTTTCCTTAATATAATCTTAAATCAAAATGCAATTTGATAGTTAAAAAACGAGAGCATAAATTCACTAAAATACTATTGGATTTGCACACCTGTCCTACTAAATCAGGAAAAGCAGGGGGACTTTTAATTGTCTTCTAATAGTATGTAAATTAGTATCGTTTTTTATGTCATTTATCCTGTGAGAAACTTATCTTAGATTTTTAGTAATTGATGAGATGTTGATACCTCGTCCCTCTAACTAAGTTGACCAATAACTCACTAGTAATAGTGGGATAGTTATAACTATGATGGAAGGGTGTGGGGTCTTTTAATGGTATTTGTCTCGCATGTAGATGTAGTGTAGTATGGGGTTTCCAACTGCATTGCTGTGCACCTTTTGAGAGAACTCTGGTGTCAAAGTATCTTGGTTAAAGGATTACAGACAGGTGCTCCCGCCTCCCTTTTAAAAAGTTGCTAGACGGGTGGGATGTTCAAAACAATTTGCTTTTTGTGATGTTACATCCTTTTCTTTTACAAATTACTAAAGTATAATATATGTGGTTGCTAAAGATATTAAGCTGTAAGAGTGGCTTGTTACATTCTGGAGGAAGTTTCTTGTTCTCCTATAAATTAATGAACTGCACAGTAGAGAGATGAAATAACATCTTTCTGTAATGTGATATTCTTGTACTCTGTATTATTTATTCATTTTTTTTCCCTATCCAGTATGCAAATGGCATATACCTATGATACTTGCCTTTCGTTTTGTATGTCTTCTTTTGGGACCAAAATTTTTAGCTCATGCTTATTTGTTTTCACAGTTTGGATGCAACAATATCTGGTTCAACAAAACAGGAGATCAATGAAGGCAGCCGTCTTTTTAAGGTTATGGCAAAATCATTCTCCAAAAGGTGGCAAAATGGAGAAATCAGCAATTTTCAGTATATTATGCATCTCAACACCCTGGCAGGTCGTGGATATAGTGATCTAACACAATATCCAGTGTTTCCCTGGGTGTTGGCTGATTATGAGAGTGAAAATCTGAATTTATCAGATCCCAAAACTTTCAGAAAGCTTGATAAACCAATGGGCTGTCAAACATCAGAAGGAGAAGAGGAGTTCAGGAAGAGGTTTGCTGCTCGCTCTTCTTGCACTCTTACAAATTAATTATCACATTTCTCTCATGTGTTTGTTCTTACTTCTGAGCTTCTTGATCAATCCTACTCATTCTAATATGCCCTTGTACCATCACTCTCTCAGATACAATAGCTGGGATGATCCAGAAGTTCCCAAATTCCATTATGGCTCTCATTATTCTAGTGCTGGGATTGTTCTCTTCTATCTCTTACGCCTGCCTCCGTTTAGCCTGGAGAACAAAAAACTACAGGGTGGGCAATTTGATCATGCTGATCGTCTCTTCAACAGTGTGCGGGACACCTGGTCAAGTGCCGCTGGAAAAGGCAATACATCTGATGTAAAGGAACTAATTCCTGAGTTTTTCTATTTGCCGGAATTCCTAGAGAATAGGTTCAATCTTGATTTGGGGGAGAAACAATCTGGGGAGAAGGTCTGTGAAACTAATTTAATGTGCACCTAGTTACTTGAATAGATACTTTACTAGTTTTTTTTGGCTTTTTTATCTTGTCTGCTGACATCACATCATCTTTTGCTAGGTGGGTGATGTTGTCTTGCCTCCATGGGCCAAGGGCAGTGCCAGGGAGTTTATTAGAAAGCACCGGGAAGCGTTGGAGTCCGATTATGTATCAGAGAATCTTCATCATTGGATAGACCTCATTTTTGGACATAAACAGAGAGGGAAGGTCTGTGTCCAATTCTCTTATTGTTTCAGTGACTAGCTGAATAATTAGTTGCCTTTGTCAATGTACTTCGCTATTTCTCTAAACTTATATCATACTTTAGCTAAATTTTTAGCTGAATAATTAGTATGAACAGGTCATCATACTTTTAATACTATTTTGCTCTTTCCCCTTGCTGTTACATTCTTGACTTCTTATTGTTGTATTCTGCTTTCTCCAATGCATGCTAAATTTTACCGTCTTCTCTATGTCCAGGCAGCAGAAGATGCAGTTAATGTGTTCTATCACTATACATATGAAGGTAGTGTTGACATTGACTCCGTGACGGATCCTGCCATGAAAGCATCAATTCTAGCTCAAATTAATCACTTTGGCCAAACCCCAAAACAACTTTTCTTGAAGCCCCATGTTAAAAGGCGAACCGATAGGAAGCTTGTTCCTCATCCCCTCAAGCACTCGACCCTTCTTATTCCTCATGACATCCGCAAGACCTCGTCATCGATATCTCAAATTGTGACTTCCAATGATAAGATTCTCGTCGCGGGCTCAAACAACTTGTTAAAACCAAGAACATTTACCAAATACGTAGCATGGGGTTTCCCTGACTCCAGCTTAAGGTTCATGAGTTACGATCAAGATAGGCTTCTCTCCACTCATGAAAATCTTCATGGTGGTAGCCAAATCCAGTGTGTCAGCGCGAGCCATGATGGTCATATATTGGTAACTGGGGCAGATGATGGTTTAGTTTGTGTTTGGAGAATAGGAAAAGATGGACCCCGCTCTCTTCGACACTTGCAGCTAGAGAAGGCTCTTTGTGGGCACATCAGTAAAATTACATGTCTTCATGTTAGCCAGCCATACATGATGATTGTCAGTGGATCTGATGATTGCACAGTGATATTATGGGATCTTAGCTCTTTGGTCTTTGTCAGGCAGCTCCCTGAGTTCCCTTCACCAGTTTCTGCTGTATACGTAAACGACCTGACCGGTGAAATTGTTACAGCAGCTGGTGTCATGCTAGCCATCTGGAGTATTAATGGAGACTGCCTTGCAGTGGTAAATACGTCACAACTTCCATCTGATTTCATCATTTCACTTACAGGATGCACCTCCTCAGATTGGCTGGAAACGAACTGGTATGTCTCAGGCCACCAAAGTGGTGCAGTCAAAGTGTGGAAAATGGTTCACTCGTCGAGTGAAGAATCTAGACAAGCCAAACAAACAGGAAGCCCGACTGCTGGGCTAGGGCTCGGAGGGAAAGTACCAGAGTATAGACTAATCCTTCATAAGGTATTGAAGTCGCATAAAAGTCCTGTCACAGCCCTGCACCTGTCAAGTGACCTAAAACAGTTGTTAAGTGGGGATTCCGGTGGGCATCTGGTTTCATGGACAGTTCCGGATGAGAGCTTGAGGTCTTCCATTAATCATGGGTGATTGACCAAGGATCATCAAGCTATTTATAGTAGGGAGAGTCTAACAACATGGTTTACAAGTTCCCACTCAGCAATTGCACATAAATCGCAGGGGTTGACCCTTGTGGGAAACAAATGGGTATTTTGTTACTTCATTGATCTCCTTGAGGTCTCGAATGACTCTGTCCAGCTTTGTTGGAACAAAACTACTTGGATGGAGGTGTGAGCTTGTAACCGGTTGACTTTGTAGATCTGTGAATCGAAAGACCTGTCAACTGGTGCGAAGGCCGGTGTCTTGACAAGGGGTCTCGGCTGAGTTGGCGGGCAGGTTGTTGTTTTGTTTGCGCGGAGGATGTATGCTGTATATACATTGTACAATGAGGTTGTTGTATAGAACACAAATGTTTGTTTCGGAAATTGAAAAGTAAGTTAAAACTAACTACAAATTTCTTGTGGAGGAAACGGACACTTTTGCTTACATTTAAGCAAAGTGAATGGGGCAGACGTTGGTTGGTCATTCTCCATTTTTTTGGTTGTGAAATATATAATTTATTATGTTTACTATTTGAGCTCTTATATCATACCGCACCAAACTCACCAATTTATTATATGCTTTTGTGCGTCATTGTCGAAAGGAAGTACTCCCTCCGGCGAGGAAAACTGCTATAAGTGGAAGAACTTGGTTATAACACCCAGAAAACTTGTTAGTTATACTGGAAAAACTTTTAAGTCCCATAAAGCTTGATAAATACTGTTGGAAAACATTAAAATAGTCCCGTTGCCGGGAATCAAACCCGGGTTGCCGGGGTGAAAGCAAAATATCATAACCGTTGGACGACAACGGATCGTCTTATTTATCTACCTATATAGTATTAAATTATGATGACTACAACCGAGAACTTGGAGAATCTACCAAAGAACATTACTCATCCGTTCCATAAATCTCTTTCTATTTTTTTTCACAAATTTTAAGAAGTTCGAGTAAAAAACGAATTTATATAGATAAAGTTATAAGTGTATAGTAGAAAGTAAAAAAAAGAATTAATAAAGTATGAAATAGAGGGATTGA
>JAYMSR010000147.1:0-19204 GCA_036897825.1 Plantago rigida
ACAAATTATGAGAGGTGTATGTTTGAAAAAGGATTATGAGATGATCATATGTTTCCATTTAAGTATTTGTAGAATTTTAGGTTATGATTGTATAATAATAAAAGGAAACTTGGCGGTTCATATTGGGAGTTATGCATTGTTATTTCATCTGAAAAATCATTAATTTCAGTTCAAATTTGTTTAGTTAATTTTTATATTACAAATAAGTTCAGTTTAATTCAGATAAAGATAACATAGCATTAATTAACTAACTTCTAGTATAAATGTTTTAACTTTACTTTTGTTTTTGATTTTATTTGCTTGCCTTTTTTATTTTAAAAAGAAATCTTTTTTCCTTTTTTTCTTTTTAAATTTGTTTTTCCAATCTACTGGCTCGTTTTCGGAATGCAACAAGTACGAAGAAGAGCATTGTATCGACCGGTTGGTGTAGGGCCCTAACTCTACTCAACATTTGCACAGTTCACGGACGTACGTACGCTCTTTTCAATACATACAGCACCATGTCTACATTTCGTACATTGTTCATTTATGGCCATTATTTTCAATACTAATCCTACTTTGTATAATTTTAATACATTCTTGGGGTTCTCAACATTCTTTAATGTTTAATTCTCACTCTCAACTAATACAAACTTTTGCGATACTATATCATCTATCGGAGATACCAGATGATAAACATGATATATTTATCATTACGAGAGACCTGTCTAAAATAATGAAGATGTGCACTCATTATATTCCCAACAGCCTCTAAAAACTCAAACCTCTTCTTTGACTCCACGGCAGAGAGTGCACTGACCTACATTCAAGATACATGTTTGGTATTCAACAGTGTCACTATCACATTTTGCTGATATGAGGTAAGGAAGCGACACACACCAGACTAAAACGTGTCTGCTCAAATGTGGACCTAGAGCTGCGGTATTCCTGCAGTGTATATCTACCAAATCAGAATTTTATAGATGATAGTTATAGAGGTAGATATCTGACATAATTGAAGTAAAAAGTATGACTCAGTTGTGAAGCATAAGAGATTATATACCTCTTCCACAGAACTAGCAATATCCAACCTTGTACTTTTCCTCAATGATAGAAACTTTTTGCGAACCTGGAATATATTTTTCAAAAATGGATCAGTATGTTCACACAGCCAGTGCTTTCAACTTGTAATATATGGGACTCAAACAAGTATGGAAAATAATTCACTTTCCACTTGTCGTATATAGGTCTAAGGAAGGTTGAAGCCCGTATAAAAGTTTTTTGGATCCCACGTAATACAATGTGAGGAATAAATCCTCTTCCTCTCTTTTGTGTATATATATATATATATATATATATATATATATATATATATATGATGAGGTACTTAATTTTCAATCCCCTGAAGGAGGGAATGATTTAACATTTTGCTATATATCTGAGCTACGGATCGGAATAATGATTCAGGTTTCTGGCTTACATGGTTTTATTTGGTAGCAAAACTTAGTCGATAGAAATAAACTAGTATCAACATTTCGAAGATAACATACTTCCTCCATCGTGATTTCAACTTCCTGTGTTGACTTTTTTCGGTCAATCATTTTCAATTTTAACATTGACTTTTTTCGGTCAATCATTTTCAATTTTAACATCGAATTACTCTTAAACTACGATGGTTAAATATTAACAAAATTATATTATATAATACTACTTCTTTAATTTGCATTATATGATTTCATTAAATCATTTACCTTTATAGTTTAAAAATAATTCGAGGTTAAAATTGACAATGGTGGGCCGGAAAAGGTCAACACGGAAAGTTGAAATTGGAACGGAGGGAGTAGTATATATTAAAAGATTATATAGAACTGAAGCTTCAGTAAGTAATATATTAGCGATACCTGATCATATATATTGCTTGCTTTGTCAAAACGCTTGTGGGCTTCCTGCATGGAACTAGAGTTTCTTTAACATGAAGTCACTCACTCATACTAGAGACGAAATTCCATAGAAATGCACAAAACATAGGAAGATAGGCGAGGTGGGCAAGAAAATTGATACATGAACTTATATTTCGTCAAATATTTACTGGGAGATCATCATTTAACAAAAATGAGTTGAATCAATATTCCAGTGATTCATCAAATCACATTTCGAGGGGCTTATACAAGATGTCAAAACTAGTCAACTCGAGGTTTAGAACAAAGAGTGGGAGTATATTCCTTGCCGAAATGATAAGCAAGTTAAATAAGTGCACATTTGCCTCTATTGCTTGTCGGTGGGGAATAAAAGGAAAAGATAAATCAGAAAATAAATTCCCATTTGCCTCTGTCTGTCTATCAAAGATATATAATTCTTTTCCAACAAGATTATTATGCCCATGCCCAGAAAGAAAATTCCAATCTATGTTGTCTTTTTTGTTTGATTCTTCTTACTATCGGTCAACCATAACCAATACTTAATAGAAAAGCACTTTCAGGTGATATATTAACGAGTTATATTTTCAGGCGTGAACATACCATTCCTCTCTTGAAGTTTGAGAACAAAAATAATGTAGTGCCACATATTATCATAAAATTCAAAACTCAAAACCAAAGAGAATGTCAGTCTACAACTTAAATCTAGCTAACAACCATGTAATACTACTACCATTTGATATAGGTCTGAGTATTGTAGCAGTTCTCTTTTGGTTCAGCAATCAGCACTAATAAAAGTCCCAGAGTAGAACCTCAAGAATTATGAAATGTAACAGATATGCAATCGGAAGTACCTTGACTTCTGGAACATCAACATTAGCAAAATTTAGAAGTTTGTCAATCATCGCCTGTTCGACCTAAGAGATAATGAAAGTAACGTTAGTAAAAGAAGCTACCAATAAAAAGAAAAAAACTCTAAATTTTTATCAGAGCCAACGGTGTAAAACAGATGGAATATATCAGGAAAAAAGCAGATAAAGCACTGAGATCAAGAGAACTGTTATGTTTTAAAGGCCTCCGTTTCTTAAGATGTCAATTAACACATGAACCTTCATTCAACAGGCACGAAGTACACAAATGCAACACTTTATGATGATGCTTACAGGAATGAGCTCGCCCACGGAAGGATTTCTCATTTCGGATATATTACACTTCTGATCGCAACACAAACAAGAAAAATTAGGAAGATCCAATAGCTACTCAACAGAACGAAGATGCTGAAAGAATTCTAATTGCTTGTCCTGTACTCAAATACATGTGATGAAGGTCTCTTTGCTTGTAAGAACTATATTTGAAGAAAACTGAAGAAGGAAAAAGCCTAAAAGCAAGATTAACAGTCTGAAGTATGGAAAACTAGTTTGTACAAATTATTTTATTTTTAATTTTGGGCAAACATTAAGGGGTTAACAACATCCTTTTTAAGAATGCACGAACTGCTGATGCATCTTAAGGCTGGAGCTATAGTCTTGCACTCTTACTGACAACATTGTGTCGTGAGCATGTTACTGAAACTTCTTTGCTCTTCAAACAGATTGTGACACTATTCCTAGTCCTTCAGCATATTGTTCTGAAGATGTAAATGTAAAGCTTTTCTTTACTCGTCATCTCATGACTGAACCATGTCAGAATAGTTTTTTATTGCCTATTATTACAATAATAGTTTTCTCGAAAAGTGAATACATCATGGGCAACGGACTGAACTTGACGAGAGGCCAAAAGAGGTTAGGATATCATACATAACAAACTTATCCCACATAGGTCGTGGTGAAAACTGCAAAACAATTTTATATGCGCTATGTTACTCCTGCTTTTCAACATGAACTTAAGCAGTGACACTAATTGATTGGAGCTGGCCAAAATTGAGAGGGCTACGAGTTTAACATGGCGCTTACACACATTTTTTGGGAGAAAGCTAACCATGAATTTTAATATATAACATCTGAAGACTAAGTTATTGTCTCACATCTAAAGACTAGTATGATCTAACTGAAAAGGTATAACGTGATAAACAATGGCTAGAATTCCACCTGTGACTGAAGAATTTCCTTGTAGCTTCCGATTTCTCTCAGCGCAATTGAAAATTTTGCCATATCAGGGCCTACAAACAGAAGTAGTTAATCAGCATCAGAAAAAGGCTTAAAGCCTTAAATTACCAAAAACGCAACGTCATTTATAACAACCACATCTAATTCTATGTTTTTCCCTGTGGTTTAAAATGCTAGTTCCATGCAACTTTCTATTGTTGGCGCCTGTATACCATCTTTGACTAGTCAACCCAAATCACTGAGATGATGCTCAGATCTCCAGACTGCAACAGAAACATGAAAAGTCTTCTTACACATAGAATAGAATACATCTATGTTCACATTTGCAAGCCTATAAATCTCGTTCCTGAAGCTCGACCTTGTCCAGAGGAAGAAAGGGAGACTAAAACCCCAAGGCCCTAAACTAATACAATGGCACTAATGAAACAAGGTCCCCAAAGAACACATAATATCAGAAGCGAGATAGTCAATAACTCCAGGAACTAATCTCCTAAGTCCTAATCCTCTCTATCAATCCAATGTGCTGTAAACATTTACACTTAAGTGTGCTTGAAATTTGGTTTCTTCGGTAGTCAACAAGTAAGTATAACCATGCCAAGGAAATCAAATGGAAATTGGGGCTGTGTGATAAACACTAAAGGATTAAATATAAAAACTTACAAAATATAAATATTTCTTCTATGTAACCAGAAATTGGTGCCTAAGTGGCCGATGCAGTTAATAGACATGATTCGGGCTTTTTCTCATTCTCTACCATGTTTGTTATAACTTTAGAACAAAATATTTTGTTTTTTCCGATGGTGAAGGTTCATCAAGAATTGAGCATACCTCCATATGCTACAGATATCGGATCGATATTTCTGCCTGAAAAAGTTTCAAGTGAACTTGCAAAAGCAACTTCTCTATCATATGCTTCTCCAAGGCCGTCTCTGCAAATACCAAATTCCCATAAAAAAAAAGAGAGAAGAGAGAAGAAGATTAGAGGCAGTAATGTTCACAAGATTTATCAGAAAAAAGAAGCAGCTGTAGAAAAATCTATCATTTAGAATATGTGTTTGGTTTCCTGAAAAGCATAGAAGTCGAAAATGCTTCATCATGCCATAAACCTCCTGGAAATGAAACGACAAACCAGCTGACGATACAATGTCGTGTGAATGCAAGCCTAGTTTTTCTAAGAACCATTGAGAAAGTTAAAAAAATGTTTAAGTTAACAAGATCGACTGATTGTCTATTGTCATTATAGAAACCTAGTTTCAGACAAAGAAAACATGTACCTTAACTGGAAAAACAAGAAAATAGTGTAATGTTCTAATGTGACGAGAGATTAACCACCATCATATCCTCGGGAAAAAACACACAGAAATCTGTATCTACATTATTAGGCATGGAATTCAGAATCAATAGGCACGACATATCCCGGGACGTTTAAGCCATACCCACCCATAACCAATAGTTGTTTCACGTGCAGAAATTGAATGAAAGTATTTTTAACAAAAAAAATTTAAAAAAAAAAGCTTTTCCATCGATCTGGTGTCGGGTGTCCATCCATTATTCAACAATAAATGTGTTGATGAGAGCAAACATAACACAATGGCACAATGCAAGTCAAGGATCTTTGCGCAAAGAACTTTTTTTGTGTGTGATGCATGCAAGTCAAGGATCTTTGTGCAAAGAACTTTTTTTCTGTGTGATGCTTAGTCCTGAGTCTTAGAGGTGTTAGCTTGATTTCTAAATGAACAACAAAAATGTTGAGTTATACAAGGGGCTTTTGCTCAAATTTCCTACAAAATATAACTATGCAACAAAAGAAAATTCAACATCCAGTATGTGATTCAATATAAAATATAAAGAATATTATGCTTAGACATTTTGAACTTAAGGTACATGATACTTGTATTGTATGGTTAGAGGAGTAAAATAGAGCATGTAAGCTTAAGACTTACATGTACTTTTGACATCCTTTGTGAAACTTAAGACATCTTTCCCTCAAAATATCAGCACTATCTTCCAACAACTGAATCTGCTTATCAAACAGGGTGGCATTCAGAGAAACAGACATAAATTCTATAACTAATAAGAATCCACTTAGTTTAGGCAGACAGGCACTTCACATCAAATATGAAACTTCACAACAATAAAGAGAAAGAAAAAAAATAAAAAGAAAAGCCATCTACTTAGCTGCATTTGAACCTAAGTAAAAACTCTATAAGCCAATACTAATATCAAATACATTCTACATTCCTCCAACATGATCTCGCAAAACGGAAACCTGATAAACTTTTCTTGGTAGTCAAATTAGACGCAAACTGCAGACAAGCACCAAATTTTCCTAATAAACAGTCCCACAAAATTATACCAATGCACAAAGCACCTCGTTTCCATACTCTCACTGTTCTAAACTATTAATCTCAGACAAACAAACATAATTCATCTGGATCCCTTATATCTATTATTACAACCGACAGTCAACCGCAAAAGTAGAAAAAATAAAAACACCACCTGCAAAAGTAAACGAAATGATAATTTGCCATTAGCATATTCACTTATTCAGTCAGAGCAGCACATTTCAAATGAAAAAGCAATCCATAAGTTTAGCACTATCTACATGAGAGAAAAAACAGAATCCCGAAATTTGTTCGATAACAAAACACAGAAGAATTAATAATTGTTGACCTGTTGGCGGAACATTGGGGAATCGTCTAGCTTAGTGAAATACATGATGTTTCGTTACAAAGCAGAAGCACTAGTATTTGGTTGATCAATAAATGGAAGTCTTAATTATGACAACACATGAGAATGAGATAACCACAATTAGGTTTGAAAGGCCTAATCGTGGGATTGGAATTCATTCAAAAAGAAGAGAATCCAGAAATGTTAAAGGTAAATTAAGATGAAAAGAATTGAAACAAACAGCAAATTGGTGTTTCTGTTTGTGAAAGGTAAAAAAATGTAAGGTAGAAGAAGAAAAATGAAAGGAGGCTCTTTGAAAAATGGGAGGTTCGGTTCGATTGAATTGTAGTGAAGCACTCCCATGGCTAACAATTTCATATTCTACCGTTGATTCATTCAGGCCAGGTATCATCATATCATGCTTTCATTTCATGATTAGAGTATACTCCATAGTCCACTCATGTACTGTTCGTTCCACCACAGGTGGAGGAGAAACGGATTTATTGCAATTTGCAGCCTTTCTTCCCCGAGACGATAAACATTGCAGATATTTAAAAACAAAATTAGAAGTTATAGGCTCTGTTATATTCCTCTAAACAAAACTAATATGAACTGAAGTATAAAATACAACTAAAAAAATTTGAACTTAAGTGACCCCTCGTAACGAAGGATTCACGCAGGAATGTTGCCCCTACGAAGATAATATCGAGGAGCGCTGATGGCATTGGATATCCAACCCTCGACGACGCCCCACTCTCCACGAATACCCTCGGCAATGACAGGCAAACGAAGCCACACCCACTTCTTCCACCCAAGACCGTGACAGAAAGTAAAAGGGCGAAAAAATCTAAAGCCATCGCGCTAATTGAGGTAATACAGGCCCTTAAATTAATAAGTTTTCAGACGAAGAAAATAGGGACTTACTAAGAACATCGGTGGTATACATATACATAAAAAAATGATATAAAATGTTCACCTATAAAACATTACTGATATTGTTCAAAATATTATAAATGTACTTAAGAACATCAATAAGTTCTTAGGTATCTCACTAATACACGTCTTTTATAAAACTTTTCGTTTTGGTAAATTACGTTAATTAACACCCCCTTCAACTTAAAAGTATATTTATTTACTAAATAACCTTTTGAATTATTATGAAAAAAACTAGAGTGAAAATTTGCGCTTATATACCATGAATTGATAATATAGTAACTGTATACGCTCAAAAATCTACAATCAAATTAGGGTTAGAAATTGGGGGTACCAGTGACCTGCAAGGCAACAAGAGAAGCACGTTGGAACGTAAGATCCAAATGGGACACCAGTGTGGTGCCGACCGAATGGACTACGACACTCAAGCTAGTGAGTCTGGAAGATGTTGAATAATAAAGACGGGGAGACAGAAAGAACCTATCCTTTTCAAAATGAGATAGCTCTTGTAGTGTCTTGTCTGAGTCGGATCGATGATCAGGCCGGCTATGGAAGTTGTTGAGTGGATGGTGTATGTAGTCGGATGGAGGCTGAGATGTGGCGGTGATGGAGATTTAGGTTTCGATTAGGAGATGGGGATTAATGAGAAGATGGTGTTCAAAACTCAAGTGAGGATGGAGTAGTAGATGATTGATCAGACGACGTATACAATTCTTAGCAGATAGGGTTTTGCAACTCATAGTAGTTACTCGATATCAGATTCCCTGTAGAGTTTGCCTTCACCCCCTTTTTGTGTGATAGTTGCCGCATCTTCCAACGGATCCTCATCACAACCCCCTTATTTGCAGTTAGGGTTTTGCAACTCAAAGTAGTTACTCGATATATATCAGATGCCCTGTAGAGTTTGCCTTCACCCCCTTTTTTACGGATCCTCATCACAAAAACCTTATTTGTCGGGATGTAGTTGAAGATGTGGGATGTCGTTGGAGAACGGATTCTCCACCATCTCTCAGTCCACGTAACCGATTCCTTATTTTCGGGAAGTAGTTGGAGATGTGGGATGTCGTTGGATAATTGATCCTCTGAGTTTCCATGACTTGGTCCACATCTCCTGGGGTTTGACGGCTGATCCAATTCCTTAAGCAATTGGACTTGGGCCGCCTATTGGGCGGCTTGTTAGTCACCATGTAAGTCCTGGTCCATATAGATTACGCCTTAGACGAAGGTATCTTAGGCGAGCTGGTTCGACTATATGGATTGATCCAGGTTGTCTTGTCAGAATGGCCCCAAGGGTATTAGATTGGTCCAGCCCAACAATTAAATTGAGACTATCCATCATGTAGGTGCGATCTTGTTGGTCAGGCCAAGCCGATCTAGTGAATTGGAAATCCATCCAAGTATGAATTTTTAGTTAGGCCTGAGCCTCTATCAAATAATTTGGACTTTGCTTGGATGTGTACAAACACTTGAGCCGAGAGCGTATTTTTACCAATACAGTAACCCATAAGTTAATGTATAACATAGTGCATATTTTACGAAATGCACATCGGAACTCATATGGTGTTCACTCTTCTGTTATTAAAAGGATCGAACTCTAGGTTCGTGTGGCTTTGCAGCAAGGTAAGCATTGCACCATGCTCCCAAAGTCCTGCTAGTAATGTATATTTTGCCATTTTGAATGTTCATTTAAAACTGTTGACACATTATACTAGGACTAAGGGACTAAATATTTATGTGCACTTAAGAGGAATTACAAATCTCATTATATTTGTCATATTCCATTGTTTTCATCGATAAATTTTCTTTTATTTGGGAAACTTAAACCGTGTACACTATATTTAATCATAGTAGGGACATATGTCCCCTTTGACTATGTAATCTCTCAAGACTATGATTTCATAGGATTGTATGTAACTCAACTCTTTGCTATTATTGCCGTACTCTAATAACCCTTTTTCAAAATAAAATAAAAATTTGACATACCATATGCAAATGATATTTGTTTTGAGAGGGAGTGAACATAGAATAACTAGCCCAATATTTACTCAATGCTCTTTTGGGGTGGGTAAGACTTATAAAATTTAGATCCGGGGAGATACTAACAATTTGTTATGATATCAAGCTAAAGAGGATGCTGATCACTTGTCCTTTTATTGCATGCAGGCTGTTGAAGCATAGATCAGACCGACATCCATAGACAAGGTGGAATATGGCAAGACGAGAAGTTAGGAGTTTTCGAATAGTTCAGGCCTCCGAGTCATGGTTGAACCGGATCAAACAGCCAGTTTTCAAAACATAGGTTCTTACTATTTGTGTTATGTCCAACAACTAATCGAGCGAGGGATCTAGGGTTAGGCATCAACATTGGCAACTCTACAGTCTCTACTGCAATTAGAAAGAAGCACTAACAAGATGCAAGAAAATCCCTCAACAGGATTTTAAAATGATGTGCCACGAGCCCTAAATACATCTGATTTTTCCACAATCCAGATAACTAGTTTCCCATTTTCACAATTTGCTGTAGTTCTTCCAAGTCTAACAAGCCAGTTCCCCATTCCAAATTTTTTTGTAGTTTAAAGTCTTAATTCAAGAAATCCGATCATCAGGTATATGAACGGCCAAAATCTCGACTTAGTCGATAGAACTCTACAATAAATAAACTCTCCGGTAACCCAACTCATCTAAAAAACCTAGTTATGAATCCCTTAGGCTCTTTCTTCATTCTATTTTCGAGCGAGGGGAACTCAATCGAGTTGTATGCGAGATCAAGAACAATCGGGTTACGAGGAACCGATTGGAAGGCAGGTGGGAAGACTTCAATACACGGAATCGACTTTGTAGTGGGATCACCCACAGCTGATTCATATTCATCCAGTTTATCCAAGAGCAATTTCTCGAGCTGAAACAAATGCAGACGAGAATATGAGAAGTGTTGTAATTAATAAACTTTCTAGAAAGTAATGTTACAAAGATTCCTCGTTTCCTGCACAACAATCTCAGCATACATGCAACATGGTCTGTTCGATTAGAGATGGACAAAAGCAAGTCCAACAGTGGAAAATATAACCTGTTTAGAGAAGGCACCCAAAAATCTTATGACCACCCACCAACTCTAGGTAATAAATACCCATGTATTAGAATTTAGAACCATAGCAGTTCCTATTAGATTAAATGGCATCCTTTTAGCATACAATGAACATTCGACTGACAATTCTTATAATAAGCAATTAAGCATGAAAAATAACATTATAAATATTCCTGTTCCAATAATTTTTTGGGGAGCAGATATAAATTAATGAATTCCATTTCTGTCCTGCATAAAACATGCAAAAAAAGACCAAAACCTGCAAACATACCTTCTTATCATTTGCACTTAGGGATACACTCAACATCCTTTTTGAAAGATTTTCGGGTGCCTTTTCTTCCTCCATAATCCCGGTTGCATGCTCTATACAGCTGTTGGTTCGACAATCATTATGAAGCATTTTCAACTCCTTAATCATAACCTGCTATAGCAATACAATTAAGATGACAGGACCACAGAAGGAAGTTCAAGGAATTCACAATGTTCTTTAATTCCACTAGACAGTGCAAGTTAATTGTACCAAGAATAGAGAATGCTAAGACACTTTCCATACATAATCTCTACAGCTAAATAGTAATCTAAGCAGCCAAGCTCCTTAGTGCTCAAGTGATAAGTTCTTGTATGTGAAGTTTAACTGGACATATCATTGCAAAAGAGGGACTCTGGAAATTGCAATGGAAATCAACATGAAGCAAGTCCGGGGCAGGAAACAAAGAGCAACATACTATCACATACCTGATTAGCGTTGTTCAGACCCTGGAGTTTCTTAAGAGATGTATCCACAACTGAGCGAGCTCGGCTGTACAAAGCATATGCTTCGGCTCTCTTTCCAGCCAAACTGTAGGATTTTGCCAAGTAGAAGCACCTACAAAGTTGGGAAACTATCATTTATTAGACTGCATGTAAATCCCGGAAAGATTAAGCATATATATAAAGATATAATTGAAGAACTTCAATAGCTGCTAAAGCTGTGTACTTGAAACATTATTAAGTCGTAGCAAAATGTAAAAGACATTTTAAACACTACGTGTAAACAAGATCCACACTAAGGCAAGCCATAGGCATCATAAGTGAACATTGTGCATGATTCATGGCTTTCACATTGTCCGTGTAATGGCATGATACAGAGGATCAAGTAATAAATCTCATTATATTGTAAAAAGAAAGAAATTTTGTAGAAAACTAGACCCACTGGAAGTTAATAACATTTCCTGAACTAAAAGAAAAATACAAAACTGATGATGGAGGTCACCAACTGCTAAAAGTAAAGTTGAACAATAAGAGTATTATAAATGATCCACATCGTTCACATTGTCTGTGTTATGGCATGATCTGGAGGCATGATCTGGAGGATATAAAGTAATAAATCTCTACAAAACTTCAAACAAAATATACACCCCCTGGAATTTTGATGGAACACCCTAACAACAATGTATAATCTGAATAACTCCCTTAATGATATTAATCACAAGCAGCTAAAAGTACAAACGAAAAAACGAAAGGAAGATTCTGGAAAATTTAACATAGCAATAGTTCCAAGTCAGTTTTTGGTACGTTTAGTTGTTACAGTACAATCAATTTTGGTACCTTTTGTTTACTTCTTGTCTAATTTTGATAATCCGTTAGTCAAAATTTCACCACACTAGTTAGAATTAGCGTGAAGTAGACAATTTTTTGTCAAATAGGAGCATGATCGACGCGTGATTTGAATAAAATACTAATAAAAAACAGTGTTGTCGATCGCGTCGCGATCGCGCACAACAAGAGATGGCCGCTACAGGATATCTGTAGCGGTACCCATATATATCGAGGGCTGCCGCGCCCGCGACGCGTTTTTAGTTCATATTTTTGGGCAATTTACCCCCCACTTACAAAATATAGAGGTAGAAGCAGGAAATGGAAACGGGAAGAAGAGGAAAAAAAACATAGAAAAACAGAAGAAATAACTACTGCTGCCTGCCTCATCTCCGGCCACTATTCCAGCGGATTAAGGCCGGTCTCATCTACTTTTCTTCAATGTTATTGATCGCGCCGTGATCGCAGCGCCTTCAAGCAACCCCGCTACAGGATACCCTGTAGCGGGAAGGAGTACTGTCGCGGGCAGTCGCGGGCGTGATTGCCCCGGACGCTTATGGGTAACATAAGTGGGGGTAAAATAGTGATTTTACCTCACTTATGTAAAAATAGAAGAAAAAAACAGGAAGAATTCAGAAATCGGCCTCCTCACTGCCTTAAGAAATTTGCCGCTCTCTGCTCTGCAAGTCTGCCTCAAGAAATCGACCTCCACTTCCGGCCACTTTCCGGTCTAGTTTCGGCCACTTTCCGGTCTATATCCATCGGAATCATTACGTTCTACTTGATTTAGCAATCACTTATTCCACTTCAATTCAATTGGCCAATTTTGATTTAGGGTTTTATGAAATTGAATTGGAGCGTTTAGTTAATTCTTGTTTTATTGCTTCAATACTCTACTATACTTGAACTTATTAGTTATGGTTATTGATTATACTTCAATTTTGATTATCAAATTGAATTGGAGGTTTTGTTTATTTTTGTATTTTTTTTACTTCGATATCCCGCCCACGACAGCGATCCCGGTATTTTGGGACTAGCGCGACGCGATACGCGATTGACAACATTGTTTTTCTTAAATTTGCTTGCCTTTAGACTACTTATGAGTAATATTATGAGACTATAAGTAATATATGACTTAACAAGTGCATATATGTTTATTTTAAAAAATTTGCCTTTTTTCTACTTCACTATCCCGACCGCGATCCCAATTTTTTGGACCTACGCGTTTCACAACACTGATAAAAAAACTTTACAAAAAGAATTTAATCCATTTAAAATTTTAATAAATGAAAAAAAAGTATAAAGTAATTCCCCCAAAAATAGAAAGGTAATCCCCAAAACAAAACATTCCAGCCGTTTCTAATAGGAATAACGTAAGAACCCTACCCCAATTGGCCAAATCACGAAGAACCTTACAGTCAAGACAACAGGGGTGGAAGGTGGTGTTTGCCTAAATCAGAGAAGTTTTACTGTATATTTATAGTGAACTGTTTTTGCTTCGTTAGTTTATGAAATTCATATTTTCAGTATAAATTTCCTATGCAAATACTATTGTTGGAAAATGCTATGTAAAGCATACTTTCGTCGCAAGTTTGTGAAACAACAAAATTTGTGAATTGTGAAATTAGGAGTACTATAACTATGGGGGACTTGTGTTTTTTATTTATGGGGGAATTGCGGTTTCCTTTTATTTTTATTTTCAAAATTGACAAAACCGTTTTTTTACCTTTAGTTGTTATTACAGTGCAATGGTACCTTTAGTTTACCTTTCGTCGATTTTGTCAATTTTGACTAACTGGGTACCAGAATCGGACAAGAAGTAAACAAAAGTGCCAAATTTGGATTGTAAGGTACAAAAAATGGAAGTGCAACAATTAAGATATACTCCCTCCGTCCCGACAATCTGGGCACATTTCTTTTCGGTACTGTTTTTAAGAAAATCAATTGTTTATTGTTTATTGTTGGGGAGAAAAATGATAAAGAATGAAAAAGGTATGAGAGATAAGATATATAATGATAAAGAATGGAAAAAGTAAAAGAGATAGTTGAGTTAGTGGGTGTACTTTTTCGCTATTTTTGTAATGAGACTAGATTCGTGGTACGTTCATAAAAGGAATATGTGCCCAGATTGTCAGGACGGAGGGAGTACCATTCTTTTTATCAAGGCCACTCAGATCAAATGATACTTTTTTTATTAAGGAAATTCAATATCTAGGCCAATAACAACTAACGCAAAAGTATCCCACGTCATTTGATCCAATAACAACTAAAGGAAAATTAATATCTAGAGATGATAAGAGGTGTATAACAAGAGGCTAACCTTTCTGCTCGAAATACGCAACTTTTGAGTTCACATTCCTCTACAAAGACGACTTCTTCTGGTTTTCTATCTCTTCCTGAACTAACCAAATCTGTTAGATCAGCAGTATTCTGCATGAAAAGAGAAAAGACTGCTTTAGCTTTGTCAGAATATGTTGCATCAAGGCATAAGCGTTGTCAGAAAAGACTGTAATATCTACACCGCTCGCACCTGTAGAAGAAGATCGTACAAGCGAACAAGTTCTTCAGGCTTTGTGACCTTCTCATTTTTGTCTTCACGAATTTTGCTGAGTTTACTTTTTACAATACTCACCAACAATTCGTTCCGCTCAATGGTTCTCTGTCCCAAGACGGACCCAGTGGCTTTATCAAGGCCACTCAGATCATCTTTCACGGTTTCTGAGTTACCTGGGGTAGCCTAAAGCAATAAAGCAGTTCAGTAGGATTCAATAACAAAACATGTAAGATGCATCCATTTGCTAATATATAAACTATTTCAAAAAGTATCCCACGTCTTCAGTTTTCACTTCAACCACTAATTTCCATTCAATGGACGAACCTTTTACATGGAATATAGTAGAACATAGCACATGGGAGAGAGGGAGAGCTTACCAAGTCATTTCTTATGGAGCTCCTAGCTTCGCTGTAAGCAGCAAAGATTTTGTCAAATATGGCTAGTTTTTTCTCTGCAGGAAGAGAATCTGCAGCTAGATCATTGATATCTTTCTCTAGCTCCTGGGCTGTCAATCAGCCATACAAAGAAAAGCTTCAGATTTTGTATGTGCAGTTTTCCATATTCATTGTTAAAAAAATGTATCCAGAGACGTGCACACATACAGCAGTAAGATGGAGAAAAGGGCTGTTGTATTCAGTCATACAAAACGGAGCTAGAGAATGGGTACATGCAGTTTGCATATTCATATGTAGAGTCAGAAGGAAAAAACATAATGCATGCAGATCCATGCACCTATACACAGCAATATGCAAAAAAATAATGGCAAGCCACGTATTCAGCCTCGCACTACTATGAAGTGCCATGTCTAAATAACATTGGTTCACTAAGAAAATAACATAAATATTAAAAACCACAGTAGGTGATAAAAACAAGATGGGCAGCAGATAGCCTATTATAATCATATGTAACTATAAAATAATGTAAAATACAAAATATCACAATTACTTGGAACAAAAAAGTTTCTAATCACTACTAATGTACAGGCCACGGGGTACAAAGTTAAAAGCAACAAAACTGGCAAAATCTCATGAAATGGATAACTCATATCATATATTCCATCTGCCACATTCTAAATTACACAGCTTGCCTTTTCTGGTGTCCTATTAAAATTACTAGCTCCTAAAATGGAAAGTTCACCTTTTAGTCTATCCCACCACCATCTACTTTTTCAATTCTCTATTTCATACATATTTAAACAACATTCCGCTCACAACCACACTTGCAACTTTTACTTAATTCTTTCATCAATACCCCACTTTTCTTATTTTATGTGACCAGGCCATTTTGTGAGAATTATAGTATAACGGAGGGAGTATTCAGATCTAGAGGATTTGGTTTTTCGTCCTGGCATCGTCCTACAAATAAACACCATACGAGTATCCGAAAATTTAAATAACTAAATTCCATTAAAAACATGGCCATCCCAATACATTAACAAATAAATAAAGCTGCACCAAGGGCAAGCAAAAACAAGACTTGGTAAGTTAGAATTAATCCCCGTTTATCTACTTGTGGGAGTTAGAATTAATCCTGTTTATCTACTTGTATCCATGTGGGGAGGGAAAAAAATGTCTCTAATCAGCTACAAAATTTATTTTGTACACGGCAGGGGATTCTGTTTTTCTTTTACTGGGAGTTCTTGGTGTCGGCCTATATGGTAACTGCCCCAACCACCATAATAAGTCCAGGTGACATGTCATTCTAAATGCTAAACATCATTGAGAAGAATAATGAAGGCAGGGAAAACCACTTCAGCAGACAATGAATCTGGGGCCATGATAAAAAATAATAATATATAGGGAATAATTCTGACCTTTAAGTATGGAAACCCGAGTCTTTGCATTGGAAATGGGAAATCTGCGACCAAGCCAGTGAAATTCAGTCATAGATGCAGCTTGCTGAGATCAAGCCTCAGCCATGGCAGCCTGAAAATTATGACAAATCAAGATAAGAAAGATAAATTAGAGCCACGCCTGTCGCAGGTGCCATAGCGAAGATATAATGTCTTTTTTGTTTTTTCCCTTTTCAAAAGAGTACATGTTTTAAGGACACTAAATTGGGTCCCCAAATGAATACCAAAAACCATGTGTCCATGGTTGCATATCATACTAGATGGGGGCAACAGTCGCATGCACAGTAACATAATGATTGCGTAGGGGTGTTCATTTCGATAACGATATACCGAACTGTACCAAAAACCGAAAATTTTGGTAACAATAAAAGTGTGAACCGAAAACCGAACAGAAAATACATTTTGGTTCGGTATCATACCGAAAAAAAGCGGCATACTGAAAAAACCGAAAAAAAATCAAAACCCCTTATTTTTATTGTAAAAACTTCCTTTTGTTTTAATGTAAAAGGAAACCTGCATAATTAAATCACACAGAAGTTTTACAGACTTTTCAAATGTCCATGAAAGTGATGAAACATTTGTTATTATGCCTTCTGCATTACTCATCGCTACTACTGCTTAGTAGAAGTACTACTTAATTTTATTACTTGATCATTAAATGTTGTAATATTTAATCATTATTTTCCATATCTATATAACATAATAAAATACTTACTTCACCTATATAAATTGCAAAGGTGCCCAAATGTTTATATTATTAATAAAATAGGCATGTTTTGGCAAAGTTTCGGTTTTCGGTTCGGTTTCAATTATTTTCGGTTTTATATCGAAAACTGATTTGCTTAAAAATAGCAAATCGAAAACTGAACCCTTTCTTTTCGGGTCGGTTTTTTCCTAAACCAAGGAATGGAGAGATGACATAGTAAAAGAAGACAACTATCTCTAATATAAATTTAACTATTAAATTGAATTTGCAACTAAATTGACTCACCTCCAATTTAGCTTTAAAAAGGTCCAGGGCTGGGCCTTCCATTTCTCCGATTTGGACTAGATCAGATGTCTGAATATTTGACTCGCCTAATTTGTGCTGACAATAATTTATACTAGGCTGAAGCTCTTCGACTCGTTCCCGACATAAAACTTGGTTCTCTAGATCTCCATACTTTCCAAGTTCCTCATAAACAGCCCTAAGGAAATCAAGGAGGTTAATCAACTTGAAACACGCACAAGGGACGCCACACATTTATGGAACAGTCTCTACCAAGCAAACAGATCAGACATAAGAGAAGGCAACAGCCAGAAAAAAGGAGCATTTCGGAAAGTTTCACTTCTATCTTCATACCAAATACCCCCCCCCCAAACAAAAAAATCCAATTACAAATGTGTCATTCACTATTGGCATGATTTTGTCTGAGGAATGATAAATGATGAAGACAAGCTCAAAAAATTTGATGTACTATTCTATGACAAGATTGTATAAAGTAATGGCAACTTAAATTGGTTGGGAAGTAATTTGCTAAAAACTTGTTATAATTCATTGAATGGGAAGTCATTTTTAGGACCACCCAGAAAGCACAATCACATGTTTGTAATTGGACGGAGGAAGTAAACATTTTAAGAACTAAAGACATTTCTCTAAAATTGAAACACACCTGGCACTTTTGAAACTCTTCAGTGCAATTTCCCAGCTCTGATCTTGTTCAAATAACAAACTTCCTTTCATGTAGGAGGCATAGGCCTGGACATAATATGCAAAAAGATGCTTAATAGTTAATAGGATATTCACTTAATACGTTAAATGCAACGGCCATGATCAACATTTTAAAGCATTCTAGAAGTTCAGATAAGAAAGCATGACAGATTGATGATCAAGGGATTTGGACAGCCTACACAGAAAGATGTCCATAAAATATTCTAATAATTCGTATAATGCAACAAACGTGATCGATGCTTTAATGCATTCTAATAATAAGCTAGTGTGAAAAAAAAAACGATGCAAGACTATCAAGTTACGCAAAGCAAGAATCATTGAAGAAAAGTTATTATACTAAATAGAAGGAACAATTTATCATACTGGAGATTTAAGATCCTGAGCTATATAATTTATAATAATAACACCAAGAGAAACGGAAAAAAAAAAAGTTCTGAGGATTTCCAATCACCAAGACATGTAAAAAAGAAGGCAAAAAAAAGCAAGAAACATTTGAAAGGAAAAGAAATTGTACTGAAGGGATTATAACATCCATGACAGCGAGCAAAGTAAAAACTGAGAGAGTAGATGCCAGCGACCTAAAGCATGGTTATCGATCGCGGCGCCAGGGAACTGTCCCGCTACAGGACACCCTGTAGCGGGACAGTTCACTGTCGCGGGCAATCGCGCCCGCGATTGCCCGCGACGCGGATGGACGACAAAAATCGAACTTTTTCGGTCCAATTCCGGCCACTTTCCGGTCTCTATCCATCGGAATCATCTTCCTAACTCACGTTCTACTTGATTTAACAAGATATGTTCACTTATTCCATTTTAATTGGTCA
>JAYMSR010000148.1:0-19072 GCA_036897825.1 Plantago rigida
ACACGACAAACAGATAACACCGAAACAATAAGAACAGTACATTTCTACTCTGTAGTCTAGTCAAATAAAAATCTATTCAGAATCCTGCCATTATCGAAAACAGATTTATCATTTATCTCTCTGCATGATTTCCTTTCTATTTCAGTCACAGAAAAACAATTCATTCTACCTTTCGTCATCATTTACATCGTCTGAAAATCACTTCAAGCTTCAAATTGCGTGAAAATGGGGTCTCTGATGGCGGGTAATGAACTGGTAGCTGACGGATCAGACTCAATAGAACCGATCCTGTACGTTAATGGAGTTCGTCGAGTTTTACCCGATGGTTTGGCTCATTTGACTCTTCTCGAGTATCTCAGAGGTATAATCATGTTCCGATTTACTTCTGTTTTTTCACATTTTCACTTTGGGGATGTGATTTTGAATTTCACTACATGCTTCTGTTTCATGTTCTTCTTAGGGCTTTTGATTTTGAATTGGAGTACGTGATGCCATTTTGAGCTGTAGCAATTGTGTATGGTTTTGAATTATGTGAATTATCAGATCGTTGTTAGTAGAAAGCATTAGTTGCTATTACTGAATCTAAAGTGTTAGTTACTTTCAGCATCCTTTTACTAATCAAGTTGAGAATCATGTCTCGGAAGTTTAAGTTGCCTGTAATCTGAGAGCTTATGCAAATGATCTGATCATTTTCAGTAAAGAAGCTTAAGTAGTGCAATTACGTGTGGTTTTTGAATTATGTGAATTATCAAATCATTTTCAGCAAAGAAGCTTAAGAAATGCAATTACGTGTGTTTTTTGAATTATGTGAATTATCAGATCGTCGTTAGTAGAAAGCATGAGTAGTTGCTATTTGAAGGTACAGCACTTTTGGTATGAATGATTCTGAAGTTTTTGGTTACTTTCAGTCTTCGTTACTGATCATGTCTCTCGATTTTAGTTTGCCTGTGATGTGTGAGCTTATGTGAATTATCCGATCGTTTTCTGTAACAAAGCTTAAGTAATGCAATTTGAGGGGACACCACTTTTTATATTACTGATTCTGAAGTTTTTAGTTACTTTCAGCCTCCTTTACTGATCATGTCTCTCGAATTTGCTTCGCCTGTTATACGAGAGCTCATGTGAATTATCAGATCATTTTCAGTAGTAGTGGGGGAACACCACTCTTCATATGACTGATTCTGAAGCTTTTAGTTAATTTCAGCCTACTTTACTGATTGTGTTTCTCAATTTTAGGTTGCCTATATAATAGGATAGCTTTACCTCAACTCTGGTTAGTTAAAATTAATTTATGCCTGCTTAGGCTTAGAAGAGTAAGTTATGTTTGCTTAGAGGAATTTGATATTAATGATGATTGAGACATCTACCAAGAATTTCTCATTTTGATAGGTGTGTTTTTAGGTCAGGAGTACTAACTACTACTAGAAGTTCCACTTACTGAGTGTGAAGTGGACAAAGTTAAAGCAACATGTTTGATTGATTGTGTTAGATTGTTACCAACTTCCAAATAATCACTAGGTTTTATTGATGTTCTCTGGAACCGGTGGGAAGTTGTTCGTCATTTGAAAAAGTCGCATTTGATCATTAGTAAATTTATACTTTAGCTGGAAAATTTTAGGTCTTCTGATCTTGCTGGGTCATGATATCAAATAAATGATGTATAGGTTTATTTGAAACATTAGGTTGTACGGTAATGGTAAGGTGAAATATATAACAACACGAATTAATGTATGTAAGAACACAAAATGTTGATTGTCGTAACAATTTATATTTATTTACTTCGTGTGCAGTGTTTCACAGACCGATAGTTGGTCTACTGCCTATTGATAATGACTGACTAATGGTAGTCAATGATCGTTGTGCATGTCAATTTTGCTTATGATTTTTGCCCGTCAGTATTAAGATTCTAGCTGGACATGATTAACTGGATGTGTAAAAATTTCTTACTCGATGACAGTTCTTCAAATGAAGATTTTCAAACTTTACGAAGCTTGATTGCAAAGGAAACTTCCTTAAATATTCTGGGTTTGAGGGTGTGTTGAGGTGCAACGATTCATGTTGACACAAGCAAGGAACTGAAAGGCTAGCAACAACAAGGGTTTGGGACAAGAATGAACTTGTTAAATACAGTATCACTGTTGATCATGTTTGCAAATAGTTCCTCGACGATTCACACATCTGTTTCGTTGATCATAATTCCTTTTCGTGGTTTATGAGATCAGGGGTATTTCGGTAAGGCATCCAGGGCAAGATACAAAGAACTAGTTTTCCATCTCAAGTCTTAAATGTATAAATAATCGATTACAACGGCTCAAGAAAATCCTTTCGACAGAATAACCTTGGGAGTATATGCTCGGATATATGTCACATTTTCTGGTAAATTATAGGACATATCAACAAGTTGCACGCTGTTAAATTAATTCATATTTAGGTCATTTCTTGACGGTCTACAAGTTACAATTAATATAGAGATACCTGTTCCACAGGTTCCTTATTTTCTGTGTTAGATTTTTGGTTAATATGTGTGCATAGTCGTATGCTGAAGCCTTATTTAATTATGATCATTCTATGTGCGAAGTTTTCCTTTTCATAATACAGATATAGGTCTGACTGGAACAAAACTTGGGTGCGGTGAAGGTGGTTGTGGGGCATGCACTGTGATGATTTCTTACTTTGACCAAAATTCGAAGAAATGTGTGTGAGTCTATCTTTCATCCATCACCTTTTCTCCTTTCTACTCTCTGTCTGGATAAATGTCATACATAAGCTGACATACTTCTGCGCAATTAGAAATAATGTCTGTGCAAGACCTGTTGGACTATTTGACCCAGAAACTTTGTTTTTGGTGATTCAGCCTGCTAGTGCTTCCTGCCTCTATTCTTATAGCAGTTCTTATTAGTGATTTTTTTGTTCGGAATCTGTAAATGGCCTGATTTACTCTTGTTGCTAAAAATTTGTAATATCAATTTGGCCACCGATTGCTAAATGTTCTCTGTAATGCGCCACTTTCCAATTAGATAAGTGCATTCATGTTCAGTTTACAAGCCACATGAGGTTCGACTTTCGCCTAAGTTTGAACGTTAGTAGCCTGTAATCTACTTTAATTCCTGGTTCCTTCTGCTTCTTTTACTGTGCTATGTGAATCATGACAACGTGCTTTTAAAAATATAATAGGAGGCTTGTATATACGTCACTTTTATTCTGAGCATAGGGAATTGTCGTCCGTACTCTGTTACCTGGTGGACATACCACATACCAATGTCATGATACGTTTGCAAGATATGATCATCTGATCTTTGTCTGAAGATCAAAGGGGAGTTATGACTTTGAAACTAGCGTGTTCACTGGTGCAGCATGTTTTTTTTTTCTTTCTCTTTTCCTGTATTTTTACTCCTGATGGGGGATCATGTCTTTGGTACGAGAAATTTGCTTCATTTGTCATGAAATTTTTCAAAAGAAACTCTTCACTATTGTGCTCTTACTCGGTTTCTGAAGGCTCTTTTTGATGTCCTGCATAGCATATGGCCCTGGCTGCACCCGTCTTTGGTTATGTGGTTGTTTGTATCTCTGAGTTATTCTTGAATTGTGAATTATATGGAATTTAATTCTTTTGTCACTTGAAATACTGCAGGCATCTCGCAATCAATGCATGCTTAGCTCCTCTGTATTCCGTTGAAGGGATGCATGTAATTACAGTTGAGGGTGTTGGTAATCGTAGGAATGGTTTGCATCCAATCCAGGTATACCATTTATATTTCTTTCTCCAAGAACTACTTTCTGGAAGAGTGCAGTTAAATTTTGGATTGTTATAATGATGCTAAACACTTTCTGCTTATTTTATAGTCTTCTTTTCAAGGGTAATACTCCCAAGACCTGTTGTTTTTCTTTGTACATTTTCATCTCACATCTTAGAGTAAAACAGCCTGAATTTTGTTGTAACTAGCTATCCATTTCTAACTTTTGGGCCTTTGCAGTTGCCTAAAGTTTTCTTCCAAGTTTTACTCTTTTCTTTCACTATCACCAGATCGATATTATTTTTCCAGTTGAAACATTGTGAGAAATTAAGAGGGGTAGAATGTTTTGGATTTGCATACCCTTTCCAGTTTCCATTTGTATAAACTTTTAGCCATTTTGTCCATAATATTGCAGTAAACCCGTTAGTTTCTATTCTGAAGATGGGATTGTACTACTCATTTTACTAGCATTATGAAATAATCATACACCGTCTAATTCCTTACTCTTCATATTTCCTGCATGCCATGTATACATGCTGTTCTTGAGGTGTCATGTTTCACTTTGTTTAGTTAGATTTTGCTAAATTTATCTCATATTGAGGCCATATTTCTGCTATTATGTAACATGCTCACAATATTTCTCAGGAATCGCTAGCAAAAGCACATGGCTCACAATGTGGTTTCTGCACCCCTGGTTTTGTGATGTCCATGTATGCCTTACTGAGATCATCTCACAAGCCACCCAGTGAAGAGGACATTGAGGAAAGCCTTGCTGGAAATTTATGTCGCTGCACAGGTTATAGGCCCATAATTGATGCGTTTCGTGTGTTTGCTAGAACAAATGATGCTCTGTACACGAAAGAATCCACAGGCACTCAGAACAGTGATTTTGTTTGCCCATCAACTGGTAAACCATGTTCATGCGGGCCAAATATTAAGAATGGGGAAGACACAGTGAAGGGTAGTGCATGCAGTGGTGATATTTTGAAGCCGGTCTCTTACAGTGATATTGATGGAAGTTCATACACTGACAAAGAGTTAATTTTCCCACCTGAACTTGCATTGAGGAAATGGACCAGCTTATCACTGAATGGTGCAAATGGACTTAAGTGGTATCGTCCATCAAGTCTGCAGCATGTCTTTGACTTGAAGACCAGATATCCAAATGCAAAATTGGTTGTGGGTAACTCAGAGGTTGGAATTGAGACAAGGCTCAAAAGTTTTGATTATCCAGTTTTGATCCATGTCTCTAATGTATCTGAGCTTAATAAATTGATTATAAACGATGAAGGTTTGGAGATTGGTTCAGCAGTTAAACTTTCTGAACTTGTCAAATCACTAAAAGTAGTAGTGGATCAACGTCCTACTTATCAGACTTCAACTTGCCGGTCCATTCTTGAGCAACTAAAATGGTTTGCCGGGACACAAATAAGAAATGTTGCATCGGTTGGCGGGAATATTTGTACTGCGAGTCCTATATCTGATCTCAACCCTATATGGATGGCTGCTGGAGCAAAGTTTCACGTATCTGATAACAAATCAAACATGCGGATATGTGCAGCTGAGAATTTCTTCCTTGGCTACCGCAAAGTGGACTTATCAAGCAATGAGATCCTTGTCTCCATTTTTCTGCCATGGAACCAACCACATGAATTCGTTAAAGAATTCAAGCAAGCCCATAGGCGAGATGATGATATTGCTATTGTAAATGCTGGAATGCGTGTCTGTCTCAAAGAGAGCAATAACAAGTGGGTGGTGTCTGATGCAGCAATTGTTTATGGTGGAGTTGCTCCTTGTTCTCTTCAAGCAACTGAAACCAAGAAGTTCTTGATGGGAAAGAGTTGGAATAAAGAGCTACTTCAAGGTGCTTTGAGAGTACTGGAGAAAGATGTTGTGCTGAATGAAAATGCCCCTGGAGGGATGATAGAATTTCGGAAATCTTTAACCTTGAGCTTCTTCTTCAAGTTTTACTTGTGGGTTTGTCATCAAATGGATGGACAGGCTTCCTTTTCTGAAACTGTACCAGTGTCACATCTTTCAGCAGTAAAACAGTTCCACCATCCTTCAGTCTCAGGAAGTCAAGATTATGAAATTGTAAAGCACGGGAGTGCAGTTGGAGATCCTGAAGTTCATCTTTCAGCAAAACTTCAGGTTTTCTTATTTTACATGTCTTACTTTAATTTTAATATGTTATTTACAAACCATAGATGCTAAAGAATCATCGGAAAATGCACGCTGTTTGGTTCTGTATATAGAACACATCAGTGAATGTGATCCTCTTTTACCCACTATAAAAACCCTAGGAACATGTAATCATTCATTTGTTTTTCAGCTTGCTAAGCACATCTTTGCAGCCATTTTTTTCTGAAAAGCTTCCTTTTCTTGACGAATACTATTGGGATTTGTTGTGCCTATATTTTTTTCAAGTACACTGCACATTAAAAATTAGATGGCTAATAGGTATTAAATCATCTAACTGAACATTATTTTATTTATCCGTCTACTTCTTGTTGGTGGATATTTAGGGTAGTTTAGTATTTGATGCTGCACTTGACAGGTTACTGGTGAGGCCGAGTATACAGATGATGCTCCAATGCCTCCCAACAGCTTACATGCTGCACTAATATTGAGTAAGAAGCCCCATGCCCGTATACTTTCTATAGATGACGATGCAGCCAAGGCTTCCCCAGGGTTTGCAGGAATTTTTTATGCCAAGGATGTACCAGGGAAAATTATGGTTGGGCCAGTAGTTTACGATGAAGAACTTTTTGCTTCAGAAATTGTCACTTGTGTGGGCCAGGTAAAACTATTATTCTTCCCCATCCCCCCTCTTCTCAAACACTTTCATTAGTGAACATGCTGTGTTTCTGGTTATTTTGTAACATTTGACAGAGTAACAAAAGTTCTTTCTTTTGTATCTTGCAGATTGTTGGGGTTGTAGTGGCTGATACCCATGAAAATGCCAAACGTGCTGCCAGGCAAGTTCGTATTCAATATGAAGAACTTCCAGCAGTCTTGTCCATTGAAGATGCTATCCGGTCAAATAGTTTCCTCCCTAACACAGAGAGATGTCTCCAGAACGGGGACGTGGAAAATTGTTTCCTGTCAGGTCAGTGTGATAAGATCATAGAGGGAGAGGTTCGTATAGGTGGTCAGGAACATTTCTACTTGGAACCAAATAGCACATTAATATGGACAGCTGATGGGGGAAATGAAGTTCACATGATATCATCTACTCAAGTAAGTTAAGCTATCTGGTGACTTACAACATTTAGTTTTAGTTTTGGTTTTGGGCATGTGGCTCGTGTGACCCTTATTCTTTACTTGCTTATCACATCCTGGTTTAATTCTTCCTGTGCCAAGTATAACACATTAATGTGGCAAAAAGAGAAATAAAATATGTCAGTTTCATATTGTGTGGGATTAAGATTAAAATTATGTATTCGAAGAAGAAAGAGTAAGGATTTTGTAAAGTTCTGTTGGTTTTAGTATATATTGGGTCTAGTCTTGGCTTACTATGAAGTTCCTGTATAATTTGTTCAGCATATATAGCCCAGTTAAAGTATCTCATGCAGTGCGGGAGTTTTAGATGCTTTAAATTAGACTCATTTGGTTGACAGATTTGTAGAGGCATCAAATCAGTAAAAATGAAGAGAGTATGTGTGACTTGTGAACCTGTTGGAAGCGCTAGAACTAAATGCAAATGTAGTTACTAGTTAGTGTCCAGATTTGGAGCATGGCAAGTGCTCCCTCATTAATTGCTGTTTTCGGGGCTGTTCTTGACTTGAGATTTGTTTCTGTCCCGTTCTATAACTGAAAGAATGTGATGCTTGATATGGTCATGCATAAATTCTTTTTAAATGTTGTGTCTTACAAAATTTTTCAGGCCCCTATGAAGCACCAAAAGTATGTTGCCCGTGTTCTTGGTCTTCCAATGTCCAAAGTGGTCTGCAAGACCAAAAGAATTGGCGGTGGGTTTGGAGGGAAAGAAACGAGATGTGCTTTCCTCTCTGCTGTAGCTGCCATTCCGTCTTATCTACTAAACCGTCCTGTAAAAATTACATTAGACAGAGATACAGACATGATGATAACCGGACAACGTCACAGCTTTCTGGGAAAATATAAGGTACTTGATTGTAATAATAATGTTTTACCAAGGTTGATATACCACTTACTCCAGAGTGGTCAAAGGTGACATTGATAATGTACCAATAAATTGCAGGTTGGGTTTACAAATGAGGGGAAGGTACTGGCTTTGGATCTTGAAATATACAATAATGGTGGAAACTCTCTTGATCTTTCACTTGCGGTGCTTGAACGTGCCATGTTCAGTTCAGATAATGTCTATGCAATACCAAATGTTAGAGTTAGAGGAAAGGTCTGCTTCACTAATTATCCTAGTAATACAGCGTTTCGGGGGTTTGGTGGCCCACAAGGTATGATTGTAACTGAAAATTGGATTCAAAGAATCTCCATGGAAGTTGAGAGAACTCCTGAGGAGATCAGGGTATGAAATTCAACCAAACCTCTCTCTTTTGCGTTGTGCTTGTGCATACATGATGTTCCATTGTATACTTATGTTCGGAGCAACGCCTCTGCGACCCCATTGGTAATAATACTATGAAAAGATTATATGCCCTGCTGAATTTGGGTTCATTTTTCAGGAGATCAATTTTCAGAAAGAGGGGTATGTATTGCATTATGGTCAAAAAGTAGAGAACTCCACACTTGAGCGTCTATGGAATGAACTGAAGGCTTCTTCTGGATTTTTGACGTCTCGCAAAGAAGTTGAAGAATTTAATCTTCATAATAGATGGAAGAAACGAGGAATCGCTGTTATACCTACAAAATTTGGCATCTCTTTTACTGCCAAATTCATGAACCAGGTAAATTTTTATCTCCAGATGATCCATAACATATTAGTATCATAAACTAAGACTGGTGCTCAACTTTTCAACACCTATTATTGCTATTGTCCCTACAGCTTTGACAAAACATGATCTGTCACATCTCTTAAAGGGCGTTTGTTTTTTGTCCAATCGTTTTCAGTTATCTTTACTTGTCTAAGAACTAACATTACCATTTCTAGGCTGGTGCTCTTGTTCAAGTGTACACAGATGGAACTGTGTTAGTTACACACGGTGGAGTTGAGATGGGTCAGGGTTTGCATACTAAAGTTGCACAGGTTGCTGCATCGTCATTTGATATTCCACTAAGCTCTGTATTTATTTCTGAGACGAGCACTGATAAGGTAAAACTATCCCCGGTTTACCTATCATCTTAGCATGTTACTCTTAAGTGAATCGATATTGCTTCTGTTTTCTGTTTCAATAAATGTGATCTGGCTGGGAAAATTTGGGATGATTTATTTATAATAGCTATGTGTTGAATACTCCAATCATGTTTGAGTATCCAGTCTTGCTTAGTGGAGGATGTCTCACTGTTCAATTGTTTACAATCTTCAAGTGCACATCATGAGAAAGCTCTTAGATTTGAGTATTTACGTTAGCTGGTTTCCTTCATTTGGTTTGACTTGGGCAATTCAGGAATTTTAGGACACCATCTAAAATCTGCACAATTTTCCAACCTATAATATAAAATAAATCTGCCACTTTTTTCTCTCACCAGAAATAGGTGACAAAAAAATCTATAGGGAAATTAAGTGATTTTAGAGAAAAGTATCTCGTCAGATCTTTACAACAATTCCAATCCCATATTTGGCAAATAGTCCACCCACATGCACTTACCATTTGGGGCCACATATCACAAATTCACTTTATTCACACTACACATTGCCTAAAAGAAAATGAGGCATTTGGTACTGGATGGAAAGAGTAGTTCTGGACTGACTTGACCCTTTTATCACAAGTCCTAGATCTTTGGATACCTACATTCCACGTGTATGAATGGGGATGCATTTGTGTAATGGGTTCACAGCGGCATGACTTGGCCATTGATTATGATGTTTCTGCATGCTTAAGAGTTTATGTCGCCTTCACTTACCTTTCTTGTTTTACTTATATTGCACTACCATGTGTCTACAGTCATTTTTCCATTTGGGTCATGGGCTTGTGTGACTATGTAGATGCTTTCTATTGATTGATCTAGCATGGAACAAGAAGCTTATGACATCTGGTGCCTTTTCTTTTGTTGATTTGGCCCATAGGTACCAAATGCATCACCAACAGCAGCTTCTGCAAGCTCTGATCTTTATGGGGCGGCAGTTTTAGATGCATGCGAGCAAATTAAAGCACGAATGGAACCCATCAAATCAAAGCATAATTTTGACTCTTTTGCTCAGGTATTTTTGTCACGTTAATCCTGGGAATAAGCTTTCCTAGTGCGAGAGTATTTTTAACTTGTGGAAATCCTTTTTTCCCATTCATATTTAGTTGTAACAGAGTGTGATTTCTCTGTATGCAAGAAGTTAACTTATATTTCTAAATTGTCTACAAATTGCAAATGTTCATCATTTTTTTTCTTTTTTTTATTATGTAGAAGTGGCTTTTTTTCACCCTTATATGATGATCCATTTAACAAGGACACATGAACTGGACTTGTAGATGGCAGTTTATGTTTGTCATACTATATACCAACATAATTTTCTGTGGTGACTTCCATTATAGGTCTTTCTGAATATTGGTCTCCCATATTGCTCCTTTGTATACAGAAACTTGAGGAATTTCTAGCCGTTCTTTACCTTGACATTGATATGACTACAATTTGAATGAACAGCTTGCTGTTACATGCTACATGGAGCGGATAGACCTTTCTGCTCATGGATTTTATAAGACGCCTGATATAGGCTTTGATTGGGAAACTGGAAAAGGGATCCCATTCAAGTACTTCACTTATGGGGCTGCTTTTGCGGAAGTTGAGATTGACACATTGGTAGGTGACTTCCATACAAGGCGTGCGGAAGTAATTTTGGATCTTGGATTTTCTCTTAATCCTGCACTTGATGTCGGACAGGTTCGTTCCACTTCCCTTTATCTTGCCCTGATGTAGAGGTTCTTGCGATGTTTTATTCTTTTATCTTCACTTACATTAAAAGCACAATTGTTTATTTCTTATGAGTTCTAGAATTCCAGTCTGCCTAAGCATTGTTGAAAAAGAACGAACTATCTTATTTTAAGATGAAATTCTGGAAGCTGAGGCACCTAAATGTATTATTTTTTTTTATTGGAACTGAAATGAACCAACTACACCTATGTCTTGTCTTTTGGTTTCTTAGACCCAAATCATAGGTATTATTAACTCTATAGTCCATAATAAATAATGAGGAACTACCATTGCGTTAGACTACCATATGAAAGATTATAATTTCTACGGATCTACCTTAATGTTTGTAAACTTCACTTTGATAAGGCCTGGTTGCATAAACTGACATGAACTCAGCCTTATCATACTCCATATTCCATAACGAGTTGTTTTTTGGGTTTTGGCAGTCTTAAGCGTTTGAGATAAAGAATTAATCAATTAATAAACATTGTATTCCGGTGTAGAAGAATGAGAAATGATTAAATGATTGATTAAGTATCTGTATGAATGAATGAATATAGTATGAGAAAACTGAATAAGTTGGGGGTTTTAAGTTGCTAAAAATGGAAGTGACTAGTTAAAATTGGAGACTGCCACAATAGAAAAGAAGCGACTAGTTATGGGACAAAGGGAGCATTACTTATGCACTGCTTTAGTAGAATGCAATTATTCAGATTGTTATAGCTATGGGCTTTGTAATTGGCCAAACGTGAGGCGAGAAAGATGTAAAGCCACCCTGATATTGAAATTCTCGTTCTTGTTTTATTCTGCATCAGCGAAAGTAATACTCCCTCTATCCCGTACTAGTGCAATTACTCGTTTGTTTTGGAAGCTTTGTACCTATATTTATTTGATTGACCATTGCAGATTGAAGGAGCATTTGTTCAAGGTCTAGGATGGGTGGCCTTGGAAGAACTAAAATGGGGTGATGCAGATCATAAATGGCTCCCGCCTGGCTGCTTGTATACCTGTGGGCCTGGTAGCTACAAAATTCCTTCTGTTAACGATATTCCCTTCAAATTCAACATCTCACTTTTAAAGGTGAGCAGCCCGTAACTCAACTTGCCGTACTCACTACATAGAGATGTCCAGAAATAACAATTCTTTTATTAATCAAAATTACACCCTTGCTGATTTATGTCTATATTAACAGGGAGCCCCTAACCCTAATGCCATCCACTCGTCCAAGGCCGTGGGAGAACCTCCGTTTTTCCTTGCCTCATCTGTTTTCTTCGCTATCAAAGATGCCATTATGGCTGCAAGGGCTGAAGTGGGCTGCACTGATTGGTTTCCTCTGGATAACCCTGCGACCCCAGAACGCATTCGTATGGCTTGTCTAGACGATATCACTAGAGGATTTGTGAACTCAGATATCCGCCCAAAGCTTAGTGTCTAGTTGTAGATCTCAACGGAGTCGAGATTTGATCAGAGGGGTGTGTGTTAGTAGTATTGTAGTAACTGTTAGTCAAATAATGTTGAAAACCTGCTTACCCAGGAACATTGGGATGTATGTATGATATTATATGTTGGGTAAGATCAGTTTGCGGGTGTATAGCAATATCAATTTGATTAACCAAAAACTAAAACTTGCAGGTTTCAAATTCTTCAAAACCTAACACGGTTATTTCCGGGACAGTTTTGCAAAGTTTGGGAATAGAAGATGGATATTATGAACAAACTGCATCGATTTAATGTTGGTGAGATGAAAAACTGATACGTTTTTAAAAAATTCCCCGAGTTTCCCCGAGATTTCACACGGAAAATGGTGGACTTTACGGGTGCATAAATTAAATTAAATAAAGGCAGGAAATGCCTTTTAAAAAAAAAAAAAGAAGGTACGAAACAAAACTGATAAACAAATGTTCATGTATTTTCCTGCCAACGAGTAGGCTATTTTCAGCTTGAATTGTCTACAAAGACTTGGTGTCGGGACTCGAACTCAGACTTGGTGTTCAACCCAATTTCAAGAAGTTTATCACCCAAACAAAGGCAAGTAGTATTTAAATTAATTCCTGGACTTCTTCCTGGACTTTGAGGAACGTTTTGAGTGCTCTGCACTTGCACTCTGAGTGGTTCCTTTGGAGGTAGATGGTTGCTCCGACTTAGAGCTGGTATTGCTGGAAGATTCTTTAGAGACTGCACCCTGAGAACCTCTAACCTGAGCTGCCCTCTTATCCTTCCTCTTCGGCTTGTAACTTGATCTCTCCCTCCTGGGGAGCCACCTCTCTGGGTCCGGTAGGGGACCAGGATTTGCCGGGTCAAATCCTTTTGGGTACTTGGGCTTTCTCTTTCTCTTCTTCTTTGTCTTCTCCTTACTTTTTGGCTCATATGTTTCAGGAATCTCCACTCTGCCATTTTCAGTATGCTTGGCACCAGAAGTTTTCTCTAAACTCTCCACATCAATTCCTTTTAAACCAGGTAAAGGTTTCAACTTCATCTCATATGATGCAGCTTTCTCAACATCTGTATGAGCAGCAGTTTGTATGAGCCCGACCAGAGCCTCGATGCTTCCATGGCTCTTTACAAGCTCTTCATAGAGACGACCAGCTTCATCCTTCTTTCCATGCCTGAGCTTAAATGAAGCAGCCTCTTGCATGATGACAGTCAGTTTATTATCTTCAGTCATGGCGTTGGACCACCACTTTATTGCAGAATCAAAAACAGCATCGGCACCATCAATATCTCCTGCCCGTTCTTTTAGTGATACTACAGTGGCAATAGTTGCAGGCTTATGTTGGATATCTGGAATTCTCAGAAGAGATTCGGCTGCTATTTGAGGATGGCCTGCAGCTGCAGCAACTTGTGCCCTAGCAAGTAAGATGGCGTTTGACTTGTCAGGAAACTTACTAGCAAAATGACCTAGTAACTCCTCAGCTTTATTGGCTTTGTTCTCTCTTACATGCACAGCCGCTTGAAGAAGCAAGGGCGTTATACTATTCGGAAATATGCCAGGAAGTGCAGAAGCAAGTTCCCTAGCCTGCGGGTACATCTCCAATAAGTTATATGTTCCATGACTGCATAACAAGACAGAAGAAACAGCAGACTACAAGTATTTATGAGAATGTGATATTCTTACCTGATCCACCTTATTAGAGTGAAGTAGCAATAAAATGCGGTTGGTGTATATTGCTTCCCTTGCCTTTTGTGAAAGTTTTTGGTCAAGACCACGAGCAAGCTGGAAAGTCAGAGGTCCTTCACCTTTCTCTATCAATTTATCAAGTTTTCTCAAGCCATCGGATACATCCTTGGGGCCCTTTAACGAAATAAGGTTGCTTATTGCCACTGCAAGTGATGATTCGTCTGCCAGATTTTTCTTGATAGTATTGGTATAGGTTTCAAAAGCTTCTTGTGTGTTTCCAAGGATCTGAGGTGAACAGTGAGAAAGATTGATCAAATGCCTCTAAAGGGCAGGCTATGAGAGATAAGTTGTGAATATAATAGAACTCTACATTACCTGTTGAACATATGCTAACTGAACAGTTATAGGGGCCAGTTCTATTTCAACTTCATCATCAGCATAGTTATCCTCCACTAGAGTTTCCTGACCAATTCTGCAAAAATCAATATCTACTTCAAGCAATAGCTTTAAAAAGGTACCAAACAAATGAGATAGCAGTGGTGCGCTGGCATGTTTCCATGTGTGATGTTTCAAGCATTGATTTCCAGAAATACAAATGAAAAGAAAGCACGAGATCATGCAAAAGGAAACCCGACAGAGGAGGTAAGTCATCACAAAACAAGTCACATCTCTATATTATGCTTGTAGATGATTCGCCATTAAGCAAAGAGCTAAATGGTATGCGACTTCTTTCTTTTTAAAAGCATCATATGGAAATGTCGATTTCTACAACATGGTATCTTACCTGCGAGCTGAAAGCAATAGCTGCTCTGCATCTTTGAACTTGTTTTTTTCTATTAATGAGCAAGCAGTATTATACGCAAGTCCAAAACTGCTTGTCGGTTTCACCCTCAGAGAACTCAATGTACTCTCCACTTCTGAAGCCCTCCCAGCAGAAACCAAGCCAGCAACAAAATTGATTTCTAAATTGTCTATCCTGGACTTCTGAAGCTTTTGATAGATACCCACACAAGCATCCATTTTCCCTAACCGGAATAAAATCTGCGATTCCAGTAACATAATCGAAGAGCTTTCCTCTTTCCCTTTCACGGTCTCCAAAGCTTCATTCAACTTATTTTGCCGATACAAGCAATATGCCTACTCAAAAGAAAACAAGATGACTTAACAAGTATAAAGAATAGTGAACACGAGATGCCAAAGAATCCGATATAATCTCATTGCTTTGCCACATTGGAAGATACTTAAATCACTATTTTTCCAGTCAGAAAGAGAAACATGTTTATACATTCACCCGGAATAAGAGAATGCGGAAACATGAATAGAGCGAAAACGACAAATATATAGAACCTCTGACTAGAAACATATTAGTATTCAATTCTATCTCTCTGCTACTTCAGTAGACGACAAACTCGCCAGCTGAAACTAGAAACTCCAAACTCACTTTCATGCCAGGTACAAACTAACAACTCCCCCGTGCCAAATCGAAAACAACATTGCTAGCTATCTACATAGCTAAATCCATCCTATACTGCAATTTTCCTTTCTAGCACATCCACAAACAATGTAGAGAATTCCACATACCAGCATTGCAACAGAAGCATCATACACACAACAATACAACATAACATACATTCTACAGAGCAAAATAAGCTGAGAACAGATAAAATCATAAAATCACGTCCAATCTATAGAAAAACAAAACAAAAATACCTTGAAAAAGCTAAAATCAATCGAAGATTTTTTCGACAAGCTGTCGATAGTCGACAAAGCTCCCTCGAAGTTATCGTTCAGAATCAACGCAACGACTTTGCATCTGATCGCGTCCTCATCTCCAGGTGCAACCGATAGAACTGCAATTCCAATAACGAGTGAAAAACAACTCAAATTGAGATCAAAATCAGATAAATTTGATCCAACGTACCTTGATCTGATAGCCTAACGGCAAGGTCGTACTCGGAGCGTTGTATGTGGCGATTGAGAGATTTGAAGAGGTCTTCAATCTCCACCGGCGGTGCGGCGGCGAGCTTCGGCTTGGCCTTCGGAGCCATTTTTGAGCTGTGAAATTTCTTCTTCTTCTCAAACTGAATGGATTTGCGTTTCACACTTCTGTGCGTGGGAGAGAATGTTTCGATAATCATCTCGAAAAGATTTCATTGGTCTTGGGCTTCATTTAGGCCCGAATTCAGATGGAACTTATCTAAGCCCTTTAGCTATACTAGATGACTTTTGGGCCTATCATTAAGTCCGTTTTCCATACTGGGAGTTTCTTATCAATAAGGCAATGGACGCCTAATTTTCGATCAGATACAGATAGAGTGGAGAAAACAATCACTTGGGTGCGTATCTTAAACCTCCCTATTGAGATGTTCAGAGAATCAATGATTCAAACCCTAGCTGCTTGTATTGGAGATCCCATCAAAATTGATGGTAACACATTTACGGCAAAGAAAGGCAAATTTGCCAGATTTTGCGTTGAAGTGGAAACAAACAAACCTCTAGAATTGGGGTTATACATTTGTGGTAAAGTATACCATGTAGTATACATTTGTGACCGAACACCGAAAAAGGAAAATTCCGGCTAATGGACAGAACCCTACTCGAAATCCGGCCAGAGAACCACTCCGGAATTCACAACAGGTACAGAGATCGGCCCAACAACCACAAAGGAACCCCCCGACCCATCGCCACCAAGCCTTTAATCTTGGATCCTCATCGAGTGGGCCTGCTGCTGGGCCAAGTACTGAGCCCAATGCGAGAAGTGGGGGTAAGCTACTATTCCCAGACCAATTGAAGTTAGAATTCTGCCACGCATCCTAAATTCTAACAGTAGAAGACAATCTCAACAAGTAAAAGCCCCAAATACTATAAATCAGGCAGCTCAAGATTCGGCTAGGGTGGCAGAGTAGCGTCAGTAAATCGCCTCTTATTTTTCCAGCGTTGCATGGAGGCTTGCAATTTGCAAGACCACGGCTTTCATGGGCCAAAATTCTCTTGGACGAATAAATGAGGAAATTGCAGTGTTATTCAAGAACGGATAGATCGGGTCTTGGCTAATGAACAATGGGTGCGAAGATTTCCAGACAATGCGGTCTTACATCTCCCTCGCACACATTCGGATCACCATCCCATCCTCACAACTTGTTATGGACCTGATACGCCAACTGAGAACCGCCCTTTTCGGTTTGAAGCGATGTGGTTCTCTCACCCTGAGTGTGAACCAATTTTGCGACGCATTTGGAATACCAGTACAAATATTATTCAGGCCATTTCAAAAATCCCCAATATAATGCTCCCATGGAATGCAAAGACGTTTGGGAGCGGAAGAAACAAGTCCTAGCTTGACTTACGGGAACGCATAAGGCCTTGTCCCACAGAACTAGTGATTTCTTACGTAATCTGGATACACAACTCATTCACGAGTATAATCAGATTCTTCGACAGAAAGAGATGCTCTGGTACCACAAATCAAGAGTTAAATGACTAGTTGATGGCGAGAGAAATACTAAGTCGACGGAGAAATAAAATTCTGATGTTAATGATTGATGACGAATGGGTCAAATCCGACAATATCTTGAAATCACATGCTAGAAGTTTCTTTGTGAAGCACTTTTCGCTACCTGCCCAAACTTCAATACGCCATATTCATGCGTTGGATGTGTCCAGTCTGCAAGCTGTGATCTCACCGGATGATTCTGTCCAACTGGTTGCGAAACTGGATCTCAAGGAGCTTAAACAGGTGGTTTGGAATACGCATCCCTTCAAGGCTCCCGGTCCTGATGGGTTACAATCTATATTTTATCAGAAGAATTGGAGCTGGATAGGTACATCTCTTCTCGACTTTATTAATGTGGGCATTCAAAAATAAAGCCTTCGAGCCTAGTCTTTGTAGCGCCCTTTTGTGCTTGATCCCGAAAGTTGCCATTCCTTCTCGTATCTCGGAGTATCTCCCAATTTTGCTTTGTAATGTGATCTATAAGTAAGTGACGAAGACAATTACATTGCGTTTGCGCAATTTTATGCCAAAACTGATTGCTCCCACTCAATCCAGTTTCATCAAAGGGCGAAGCACCCAAGACAATATTTTTGTCCTACAAGAGATATTGCATTCCTTACTCACCAAGAAAAAGAATAAGGTTGGTTGCATGATCATGAAAGTGGATCTCAATAAGGCTTATGACAAGGTGAACTGGTATTTCTTAGAGGATACACTCCGGGCTTTTAAATTTCCAGAGTCACTTATTGATCTCATCATGTTCTGTGGACGAAATGCTTCTACGAGGGTATTGGGGAATGGCGAACCACAAGAAGCTTTCGATCACTCCTGTGGATTACGCCAAGGCGATCCACTATCTCCATACTTAATTGTGCTTCGTGTTGAGCGACTTTCTTATCTCATTAAAGAAGCAGTAAGCAAGCGGAAGTGGCAGCCTATCACCCCTTGCCGAAGAGGACCTCAATTGTCCCACTTATTTTTCGCCGATGATTTGATCTTAATGGGAAAAGCCACTATTTCCACGGTGCGAACTATAAACAGAACCCTGAAAAGCTTTTGTGCGGCTTCTGGCTTGAAGTTAAGCCCTGCGAAGTCCAAAGTCTTCTTCTCTAATTCTGGTGGTGCGAGTGTAAAGAGATAGATTAGTACAATACTTGGATTTGGACAGACTGCGAATCTGGGAAAGTACTTGGGCATCTATCTTACACATGGTAGAGTTGATCGAAGGGGATTTGCGGAAATGTTTGATTGTATTCTGGCTCGACTTAGTGGATGGAAGACGAGATTTTTATCTCTTGCTGGATGATCTACATTGGGATCCAATCTGTCTCGTCCGCAATACCAAAATTTACTCTATGCAATCTGGATGGTTGCGGGAGCATGTTTGTGATTGACTGGGTAAAATTAATCGAGATTTCTTGTGGTCTAGCGATATTGAAAGTCGGAAACTCCATTTGGTCGGATGGCAGAAAGTAACTCTACCAAAAGCTAACGGAGGCTTGGGAATTAGGACAGCAAGGGAAAGTAATGAGGCGCTACTTGCGAAGATTGTGTGGAAAATTCTCAGAAAGGAGGAGACAGTTTGGCAACCTCTAATCCAAACAAAATACTTGAAGGAGAGGAGCCTACTTGATTACCGTGCAATTTGGAAAGGAATCATGCGTTGTGTTGCATTGATAAATCCATTTCTCCGTTGGAAAATAGGGGATGGTGCAACTATTTCCT
>JAYMSR010000149.1:0-19070 GCA_036897825.1 Plantago rigida
CTCCAATGATTCGATGCGGACTGTGTTTGTAGGAGTCACCATTGCACAGCAAAATCCTTGCTCTGATACCAATTGTTGCGAATAAACTACCAGATCACTAGATTACAGTTACAGCTAGAGAATTATGCTAAAAGACTTCTGTATATTGATTATTCTGCTCAAATGAGCTTCCTCTGCTTTTATAGTTACAAACTATTTCCAGTAACTAACTATTACGTCATCGAGCCACAGGAGCCGTCGGATCATAACAGCTAGCTTAATCCTGGGCTTCCGATTATTTAAAAGAAACGCACTCTTAAAAACGTAATAAGCAAACAACGCTTTTAACCAAACAAAAGCGAATAAATGCTAAGTAACAGATTTGAATCTGTTACATTCCTTCCTCCTTGTCCTCCTTGCCTTCCACTTTGTGTGCACTTCTCTATATCTGGGAATCTCTGAATCATTACTTCATAATCTTCCCAAGTGGCTTCTTCAGCTGTGAGATGTTCCCATTGAATCAAAATCTGAGTAAACTACTGGCTGGAAGCAACAATTTATATGCAACTAACCCAATCTTTTCCAACACTTGAAAAGGGCCTGCAAACTTTGGACTTAGCTTCCAAACATTACTCTCTCTTATTGAAAACTGTCTGTAAGGCCTCATTTTCAGATACACCCAATCTCCAACTTCAAAACTTCTTTCACTTCTGTGTTTGTCAGCCAATTCTTTCATTCTTTGCTTTGATAGATCCAGATTAGCCTTAATCTTACTCACAGCTTCATGTCTGTCATTTAGTAGCTCCTGTACTCCAACCACAGTAATGTTGCTCAATTCTCCCATAATGAGTGATGGTGGAGCATATCCAAACAATGCCTGGAATGGACTCATACCAATAGCTGAGTGATGTGAGCTATTATACCACCATTGAGCCATTCCAATCCATGTATTCCACTTCTTTGGTGAATGTCCACACATGCACCTTAAGTAACTTTCAAGGCATTGATTGACTCTCTCAGTTTGGCCATCAGTCTGAGGATGATATGCAGTACTAAGCAACTGTGTAACACCTAGTAACTTGAATAATTCCCTCCACAATGAGCTAGTAAACACTTTGTCCCTGTCACTGACAATGCTCAATGGAACTCCATGGATTTTACACACAACATTCAAGTAAATCTGAGCTATTTGCAGGGCTGTGAATGGATGTTTCAGAGGCACAAAGTGTGCAAACTTGGTAAATCTATCAACAACCACAAGTATAGTATCCATTCCACCAGATACAGGAAGTTTTTCAATAAAATCCATAGATACATGTTGCCAACTTTGCTCAGGCACAGATAATGGCTGCAACAAACCAGGAATCTTAACATGTTCATGCTTGCATTGTTGACAAATGATACATTTCCCCACCACCTCATGTACTGTCTGCATCATATTAATCCAATAAAAGATTCTATTCACCTTATGTAGAGTAGCCAACACTCCTGAATGACCCCCATCTACACTTTCATGATTGAAGCATAGACCCTTCTTCCTTCTTATATCCAACTCTTCTTTGCTCAATCTCCTAACTGGTGGTGATTTCTCTTTATAATCCACCTTTGGTCTATGTTCCTCAATCTTAGACTCCTTTTGCCATGTATTGACAGCCCTAGAGACAGATTTAGGAGGCTTATGCATGTGTTCAAGCATTACTTCTTGCCTCTTAGCAACTAAGTAAGCTTGTTCCAAAGTCCAAGGATTTAATAACTCCACCATATATCGAATTTCCTCCTTCAAACCACTGAAGAAGCTTTTTATGAAATAAACTTCATCTAAATGATTGTCTCTCTGTAACATATACATGCGCAACTCAGCAAATCTCTCCACATACTTGTCAACAGAACCAATTTGTTTCAACTTGTTGAATTCACCAATTATACCAACACTCCCAACCGGCGTAAACCTATTAACAAACATCTCAACAAACCTACTCCAAGTCATATCAACATGTTCAACATTATCATGGTACCAATACTCAGCTGGACCATCAAAAAACATCCCCACAACTAACACCTTATCAGAATCCTTCGTTGGATTAAGCAAAAAATACTTATCGCATTTACGCAACCAACCACGCACATCAATTCCATCAAACTTTGGAAACTCCATTCTAGGTGCTTTAAAATTAGAACGTCCGGAGAAAACTTGTTGAACACACTCCGATTGATCATTTTTAGGCAAATCAGCATTTTCAGAAGAAATTGCATCAGGTTGAAGAGTACCTGATCGCGATTGAAACAATGCTGCAAGCTTATCGAATTGACGATTATTTGCCTCCTGAGCATCAGCAAACTGACGAGCAACCGATGTCTGCATATCCGCCATCATCTTCTCCAAAGTTTCAATGCGTTGTGTATTCACAATCACCTCATCCTCTGCACCCTTCACAGAATCCACTATATTGACTGTCGCTATTACTGCTCTTTCATTGCTTCCACAAAGAAAGAGTATCTCCACCATGCTCCTGACTAGAGCTCTGTTCAAAGGCAGAAGAAATTACATCATGGACAACAAAAGAAACGACAAAAACCACCATGGATGAAGCGAACCAATAAATATGAAAAGTAAATTTAGTCCACAGTATTACAGAAATAACAGCCTGGTTATGCATAAATTACTAATTGGAAATGAAAAACTTCTAAGAATAATATTGTTTAAAATATCAGGATTCTGCTAGTACACCATTCAGTTGTATATATGAAAATACATTGGCTAGACAGAACAACCTGCCACATGTAAAACACACTATATATTGAAGGCAAAGCTGGCTGCATCAGGACCCCCAAAAGTATAGGCCAATGTGCAACTTTCCCTATAAAATTGTAAAAAAGCACGACATGTGTGCCGTTTTGCCGCATTTGGCAACTTTTGCAAAATTCAGAGCGCAAGTCGCACAAAGGGAGAAAGCCGCACTTGCACACATGACAAACGCCGGACAGATATCACTCTTCAAGTACCCCAAAAGAGACCCAAGCTACTGAGCAGCAGGAAGATAATCACAGCTAAGTGGAACTGCAACTGTACACCGCAACACTATTTAATAGTTCAAGAAATTAAGAACATTGAGTGCCTAACAAACCAGATCACATTGAGCCGCATAATCTGTTACTGATAAGTCATTTCTTACATTTTTCCACCATAAATTTCCAAACTAAAAACTAAAACCAAGCATAGAGCCTTGGGGATGTAGCAAGGAGTACTGCCTACCTAGATCTTCTTTCCTCCGAAACAGAAGATAATACTTCCGATCCCACTGACTCGCTCTGGGGCCTGCTTCTCATGGTCGAACTTTTTGAGCTATTAGGTCCAACACTAACAGATTTATCCGGTGGAAATAGAAGATGCTTGAGAACAAAAGCCTGTATTGCTGCTAAAACGCCACAGGGGCCACCTTCATGCTGTACGAGCCCCATAGATGTTTCGGGATCAGCACTAAACCTGCAAGTGAAGTAGCATAAGACAGTGATACCAATAATTAAACAAATTACCAGCTCGATTTTGGAAACTACATAGCTGAGTGTATATATAAACAAATCCACATGACAACTCAGCTCTCCGCACATAGTTGCATCAAAATCAAGATATGAAAATATATGGATACAATGAATTTGCAGCATGGACACTACAATAGTGCAATAACAGAGTATCAAGATTATTAAGCATGTTGATTGAGCGAGTGCAGTCAAATTCATACTTACGGTTAGTGTCAGAGGTGCTAACTTCGGGAGGATAAAATTAAGCATGACGAAGCATTAGCAGATAGATTTTCATTTAGGCTCGGGCTAAACCTTGTCAGTTTGTTGGTGATGCATGGTCTGGGAGGTTATACATACCCATTCTCTACTGTTATGCTATTAACAGCAAGGAAGGACAGGAAAATTAACGTGGTCCCCTGATGCTAAGTTTATGTTGGAAAGTGATTCAAATGTCATGGGATTGAAAGAACAGGATTTTAATATTTGAAATGTACAAAAGTTTCAACAGTTTATTTCTAACAAGGAGAATTCCCCCAAGGCTACAGCTCTAAGACAGAGAAGCTACGAACTGATCCCTGGAATAGACCGATAGAATCACCGGTTCTATGCATCAGACTCGACTAACTGCAGCACTAGGAAACCGAGTGATATAAGATGAGTAGCATTAATGGGATGATAATGAACATCACTTCTCCAATTTCGCTTAGAAGATGCCCAAGAACGTAAGACGTTGGGGTCAGAATCCATATGCAATTCCATCTCATTAGAGAACTTTTGAAGTCTTATCTACAGTTTGGTCTTACTTAAATAGGACCTTTCTGAATTCTGATAAGATCATGTACAAGTCTTTGAAGGTAGCGCCATTCTCAGCATGTAGTAGAAATAGATATTTGAGTTTATTACTAAATTTCCACGGAAAAAAGAAATCGTAGTTATGACACATAAATTAACCAAATCATTGCAAGACCTGCATACAAAATACGTCCGCCTAAATTGATGACAAGAAGTTAATCAATTACCTCACGCCCTGATTACTCCACTGAGCTAGCACCTCCGGACTAACCCATTCCCCAAAAATCATCCCGAAAAGTTTCTCAGCCTCAGGAAGCAACAAATTCTCCCCCAAAATCGTCTCACTGACCTCACCATCCTCCTTGGGCAACAAATTAACACCAGAAATTAGAGGCTTGACCTCTCCTCCCACATTAACTCCTTTCCCTTCATCCTCAGCTTCTACACCCTTCATTTTCACATCCTTCACTCCTTTCCCTTCATCCATAGCTTCTACACCCTTCATCTTCACATCCTTCACTTCTTTCCCTTCATCCATAGCTTCTACTCCCTTCATCTTCACATCCTTCAGTCCTTCCCCTTCATCCTCAGCTTCCACACCCTTCATCTTCACATCCTTCACTACCTTCCCTTCATCCATAACTTCTACACCCTTCATTTTCACATCCTTCACTCCCTCCACACCTTTAACCGGAGCTCCGGCCACACTTCTCAATGCCGACATCCGCCTCTCGGCTGCCGCAGCCATCAATTCCCGCTGCATTCGTCTCGTCCTCGCCTCGGCCGACTCCTCCTCCACCGGCCGCACATCAGAGCTCTCCTCCGCCTTGCTCCGCTTCGCCCCGGGAGACTCATGCTGCTGCATGCTCAGTCTCAGTGCCAACTTCAAATCCTCCTCCTCTTGATCCATAATCGACACAGATTATGCAGACTGAACTAAAAATTCCCTAATTGAAAACCAATCGCAGCTAAGATTGAGCCTTATTAGGGCTCTGCAAAGTAATTGAATTCTATTGACTCTGTACAGCTATAGTATGCGAGGGTAATATTATTATCACAGATTGTTACAGTTACAGAAATGGATTCAAGATTACCAAAATACTGAGTAAATCAATGGCTATGGACATATGGCCTGATTCGGCAAATCACGAACAGTTTTGCAAAGTAATAACGGAAGAGAATCTACTCGCTACATTTCTTGTTGGAGGAGTGAAGATCAAACGACGTCGTTTTGGAGTAGCTGGTAATTTCTGCAAGAAATGACTATTTGCTTCCTTATACAGATGAGGATGCATGGTGGATTTTGGGGCTGAGAGAGGGTCAAATTGTCATTTCATCAGTTGAAACTTCACTCTAAGTCTTTGTCTCTTCCATTCCTCCGGAAAAGAATCAACATTTTATTTTTCTTTGATTACTTGCCTAGTAATTCTTTCCTTCCTCATGACCTTGCTCCAATACATCTGTGCCTTTCTCAGGAGTTTACGAGTTTATCCTCTCACCTTTTGGGTATCGGGAACATAAGCATGCTTCATATCTTTTAGTTAGGTTTGATTGTTTGTTAGGTTACGAATCTAATGTTATTAATGCAACCAGATATCGATTTGTCGTATTTTGGTGGTTTGTTAGGTCATGAATCTAATGTTAGTTGTAATAGTGCAGTCAGACGTGGGTGTGTCTGCCTTTTGGTTGGTCTAGCATGGTAGGGCTAGTGTGGGATGTTGTTCCTTTTTTGCTAGAATTGTTTTATCTTGTGTTAGGAACAATTGCGCACCATGTCTCTTTTTTTTGTTTGAAAAGTAAACTTCATTAGCTAGTTACCATTAACTAGTTACCAGTTTCGTCACCATTTTTACCCATAATTCCATTTCAGATCCAATTTGGAATCTCAATCAACAATCACACACACACATTCACCTACCTGTAATCTGCACAATAACCAGCAGCAATCGAGAGAAAATGTCGACCGACGGTGAGGATTTCGACGAGGACGAGCTGCTCCAAATGGCGCTCAAGGAGCAATCGCAGCGCAATCTCAATTACCAGAAACCCTCGCAAGCCACGGTCAAGCCCGTCCGGAACTACGTCCAGCCTCCGGCGTCGAGCCGCCCTGCTCCGCTGCCGAAGAAGAAGGGGGTGAATCAGCAGAAGAAGGTTTCGTTGGACGACGACGATTCCGAGGTGGAGCTGCTGAGCATTTCATCTGGAGATGAGGATGATCACGGCGGTGTTGCGACGAGGAATCGCGCTGGAAGTACTGCTAAGGAGGATGATAAGGCGTGGGATGGAGAGGAGCCTAATTGCTGGAAGCGCGTTGATGAAGCTGAGGTAGTGCGATTTTGCTGTTTGTGTTGTTTTTTGACTTTAATTGAAAGCTGCTTTTCGCTTGTGAGACGATAAATTACTGCCGAATTAGTGAGAAGCTGTAGAATGTAGCAATTAGCAAATAGGTGGTTACTGATATTTGAGTATACGTGAGAATAGTGGAGATTCTGTGCTGCGGCTCTGTATGTGTAGTTATAAAGCTCTTGAGGTGTTGGGCGTGCAGACATTCCTTTCCGTTGATATGAAGGGTGTGCAGTGGGATGTGTGACCTTTGTCTAGTCTGTATTAGTCTATATTTCCTTGCAGTCTGAGATGAAGGACATATTTAGAATGTTACATCTGGGTGGCTTAACACAACCTGCCTCGTTTTGCGTTACTCCACATATTCAACAGACAAAGCATGTATCTCCTATTCACTGTAATGATATTAACACTGATGTAGCGGTTATCATCTTGTCACTTAACAGGAATATGAACAAGCATTACCAAAATAGATGTGGGCGGTTTATTTTCCTGTCATGTTATCCATATATATACTTTTCCGAGACCAATTATTATAGTATATGGTATCCGTGATGGATATGGATATTGTTCATCTACTGCTTAGAAATAGGAAAGTTTCGATATCTCATCTGAGTGGAATCTATGTGACAGCTGGCACGGAGGGTTCGTGAAATGAGGGATACAAGAGCAGCTTCTTCCGCTCTGAAGTATGAGCGTAAGCAATCAACGGTGGCTAGAAAAGCACTAAGCAGTTTACAATCACTTCCCCGAGGGATGGAATGGGTGGATCCTCTTGGACTTGGGTAAATGTATCTAATCTGTGTGCCTCGCATTAACATTCTGCTTCATAAATTGTCTGCCAACCTGAATTTATGCTTTGACAGGCTAATTAACCATAAGACCTTCAGGCTGATCAGTGATAACATAGCAAATATGCCTTCGTCAATTGACATTGAACCTCTTGATCCAAGTGCTCGGGGTAATGGCCTTCAGCTGCATAGCTTAATCTACTCAAAAGTAAATAAGTTATTATAATGGTCTGCACACTTGTATTATCCACCAAAATTGGCTTTGATCTCACAAAGTTGTTTTTACATGGGAGTTATGCGACGGAACTAATTAATACGGTTCATCCATTGATTCCTGCTAACATTTGTCATTTAAACATATACATGTCATGAAAGATAGCTTAAGTGGATAACTCTTGTCTTATTCATTTTATGAATTCTTGTATGAGACATCAGTGATTTCTGTCTGGTTAATTGTAAGGCGATCAGTTAGTATAGCATGCACATGCATTTTGAAGATAGTGACATTATTGTCTGTAACCCGCCATACAAATTATGTTAACATGGCCAAAATATGTGAAGGGTTCCATCCATAGTTCTTGACGTATGCTTGCTTTTCCGACCATTCCTGTAGCATTTACTGTTTCTTCCTTTTAGACCTTTCCTTTATTTACTTCTGTCTTAAGCATTTACTGAAAGTATTACAGTACCTTGCAAGAAAAGAGAAAGAATAGAGGTAAAAAAAGGAAACGGAGGAGGGTGGGGTGGGGTGGGGGACTAACTAGAGCTCCAACGTAAAATTTCTATAAGAGCTCATGAAAGATTTATGGACCATGGGACAACGACTAAAACTTTCTTTCTGGTGTACAAGGGAATTTGACTTGCAGGCATTTTTTAGTGTATAATTAAATAAATGTAGTTTATAGATTTCAATTTTAGTATAGGTGTGAGTCCCTGCAGCCTACTGTAGGCATATTGGGGATGTACTTTTACGAAGCATTCACATGCTTATTTAACACTCTATTTCCTCAGTTGTGTGGTTCCATGTTGTGTTTGTTTCTAATGGATGTCAACCAATCTTTGTGAAAACAAAAACAAGTTTAATCTTCTTGGAACTCATTATTGATGCATCTGGCTTCTTTTTTTGTTTGGTTTTATTGGGTATTATGTTTTATACCTTTTAGATTTGAATGGGTTTTGGTTTAGAGTTCTATTCATCTAAACCAACACTGGACAGTTTCCATGTTAGGTCTTGCATTACCTTCCCTTAAACTTTAAAGGGAGCATTCCATCTCTGATAGCTCTCTGCCACAAGATTGTGCCCAACGGGCTATGTAAGGAGTGACTGTTGTGCCAAGGCTCATCTGCAAAATCATCTCGTCTTGTGTGAACAACACACAGAAAAATAAGAGAAAGTAGGTGTCAAATTTGAACCCATCCATTTTCTGTGTCACTGTAACAAAAAATTAATTCTACGCTCTGTTTAGACTGAACCAGACAAGGGAATTGGTTTTTTGAACCTGTTTATGTATTTTTGCCTCCAACTTGTTTGTTTCCAACTTCCTGCTTTACTTGTGCTGTTAGTTATGAATTACCAATACTAACAATTTAAAATCCTTACTATAAGAACAGTTAGTTAAGTTGATCATTTTAGGGAAGGAGGGTTAGGATTTGGTAATGAGAGCAGAGCCCCACTCGTAGCATTGGATGGCCCTGAAAGGGCTACTGCATTTTCATATTTTAATTTATTCAAAAGGGTCTGTTCAATCCTACAGGCTACAAAAAAATTTCTGGAACTGCCACCAGATATTATTGGTGTGAAGTGTGCACGATTTGTTAGTTTGAACATATATACATTCTTTGTTCTGGATACCTTAAACCAACCGAACATGGACGCACATTATACTCAATAATATGTATATGAACTACATGCCTAAAATACTCTGATTTTGGGATGCTTTTGACTTCTAGCGTGTCAAAGCCTTCTAGATCATATGAACTACAACTGCTTGAATGTGTTTGCACTCACATTATTCAGTTCCTCCCGAGGAAAAATTATTCTTGTCTTTTTAGATAGCTATCAAGAAAAATAGCATAAACTTGTGAAGTAGTTATATATGGAGGAAACTTTTAATACAGCTAATAATAATTTTGATTTACTTCTTTCAACTGGTAGATAACAATATTCACGATGATGATAAATTGGGCTGTGGAGGTGACCTTGTTTATGTGGTTTTGCAGAAAAGTTAAATTATTACTCCGAGAAGTTAGATGCAAAACTTTTTTTATCCCGAGTTCACTTGGACACCAGTGCAGCAGATTTGGAATCAGGTGCTCTTTCATTGAAGACAGATTTTAAAGGCCGTACGCAACAGAGAAAACAGTTAGTCAAAGAGAACTTCGACTGCTTTGTGTCTTGCAAAACTACAATTGATGGTTAGTTTGGTATCATACTGCAGTACTTCAAAATTTATTATTTTATTATGTAAAGATTGTTAACTTCCACTATCTTTTTCTATTTCAGATATCGAATCAAAACTGAAACGAATTGAGGAAGACCCTGAAGGTTCTGGAACCACTCACTTATTTAACAGCATTCAAGTAGTCTCTACCCTTGCTAACAACGCTTTTGGCCCCCTATTCGAGAGACAGGTAGATCGGATCTGAATCTTTATTAATCCGCTCATTATCGTATGAGAATTGGAAGTCATCCTTCCATAATTCTGAAATGACACTTTATAGGCACAAGCAGAGAAGATAAGGTCTGTCCAAGGAATGCTCCAGAGGTTTCGTACACTTTTCAACCTGCCGAGTGCAATCCGGGGGAATATTAGTAAGGGCGAATATGATTTGGCTGTTAGAGAGTACCGCAAAGCAAAGTCAATTGTCCTGCCTTCTCATGTAAGGTCCCCTTTTGAAAGTGGATAATTGATAACATCATTTGTGTGTATTCTCTTGAGATATTGAAACTGAACTCTGGATGGCTTCCTCACTTGCACATTCTAATCTTTGCAATCATTAGCAATGAATTCAATTTTTCACTTTGCTCTGTATTTAAGCTGAACCTGCCTTTATCATCATAATTATGCTTTTTGGGTTTTAAATGAACGAATGAATTTACCCTGCATCTTTTCTGAATGCCCCTTTCCTAAAAAAAACTGTCCTGTATAATGTCTCTTATAGTTTATATAGCTTTCTAAGCGTAGATCTTCGAATTTCAGGTTGGTATTCTTAAACGAGTTCTTGAGGAGGTTGAAAAAGTGATGCAAGAGTTCAAAGGCATGCTTTACAAATCCATGGAGGATCCTAATGTTGATCTAGCAAATGTAAGTACTGGTGCATGCCATCTAAAGAGAGTGTTGTTGTTACTTGTATTTATGGGTCTAAATTCTGCTAGCAACATGAACAAATATTGGTCTTGTCCTGATTGAGAGGAATTAGATCTAGTTCTGTGCCACGTAGTTTCAAGTTTGTTACGCTTTATGCCAGATTTTCACCTGAATTTTTAGATTATCTCTGTATATTCGTGATCTGTTTGTATTTTACATGATAGGAAAAAATGTGAGGAAATAGAATTAAAAAGCTGATTACCAAAAGGAAATGCCATTTACTTCAAAAAATTGTAATTTGTGATTTTCTTAATTTGTTTAATTAAGCAAATCCTCCAAAGTGATTTTCCCACTGTCCCCCCTCCTGCATATCCTTGCTTAGTCATGCATCCCCACTTGTCAAGATGCTGATTCGTGATTCAATAATTGTAGCCTGGCTTTTTGGATGAACACATTAAATGCATTATTTAACTAATACCTTCTTATCTTACTTGAGTGAACATCATCTAGATCTAATCAGATCGAAATAGAGATGACCTTCATATTCTGCAACATCAGGCGATATAGACCTTCTTGGTTCACAACTCTAGTTGATGGCTTACAAGTATTTGATGTTCATGCAGCTTGAGAATACTGTGAGGCTTTTATTGGAGCTTGATCCTGAGTCTGATCCTATCAAGCATTACCTGAATATACAGGTGAGAATTTCTAATTATCAATGCAACCCTCTATTTGGATTTCACCGTCTTATTGGATTCTGGTTGAATCTTTTGGTGATGTTCATACTTCATACACACAAACACACACACACACACACCTCCACTATAGTTTCCTTCATTATATCATAATTACTGGGCCTGTTGGCTGTGTACCCTACTCTTATTTTCACTATTATCTGGAGGTAGTATCTGAACTATAATAGGATAAATATTTGTTGAATCATTCTTTTGACTACGGGACAGAACCGTAAAGTAAGGGGTTTGCTCGAGAAATGCACTCTGGATCATGAAGCACGGATGGAAAATCTGCAGAATGAGATGTGTGAAAAAGCTCAATCTGATGCAAAATGGAGGCAAATTCAACAAGATATAAGTGATTCTGTAAGACATATTCATAACCGAATTACTAAATTTCTTTGGGGCTTGTTGGCATCCTAATCTATAAGTATACTCCTTTACTTGTCTACCTGTCAGTCAGCTGTTAATTATCTACTTGCTCCTGGTGACTCGGAAATGACAAGTGCCCAACTCGATGCTCTTAGGAGACGGTATATTCGACAGTTGACTGCTGTCCTCGTCCATCATATTCCTGTATTTTGGAAAGTGGCTCTATCTGTTTCCAGTGGTAAATTTGCAAAGGTATATTCCCAAATCTGTTGTCCCAGATAGCTATATAACTATAATATGAGGACTTTCCTCTTGGCATGAACAAAATAATCTGGGGCTGGATCAGTTCTGTTGAAGTTCAAATTATGTCACACCCATGAAGATTTGAGCATGGGTTCAGCATAACCACTGTCGACTTCTGGGACTGGGATGGGGTGCTCCTTTTTCATAGATCTTTACATCATAGATCTACACTTCCTATTTCATTGATGTTTGGTTTATAATTTTTTCTGTTATCCTTCCTCTTCAGTCTTCCCATGCATCTGCTGATTCAATCACAAATAGTTCTCAGAACAAAGCTGAGGATAGAGTGGGAGATTCTCTTGTAGAAGTTGCTGGGATGATACGCAATACTCTATTTGCATACGAGACAAAGGTATATGCAATTTCCTGTATATCGTCATGACAGATCTATCTGAGTATTATAAGGACTCTGTAAACTTATATAAGGGCGTGGAAACGTTATACGCTTAAGGGTGTAAATCTTACAGATTGTTGGTCTGTCAGGGCCAACCAGAATTAATTTCTCACTTGTGCTTGTTTGCTCCATCTCTATTCTATTTATTTTCTTTAATCTTTTATTGTGCAGGTCCACAGCACATTTAGTGATCTTGAAGAATCTAATATCCTTAGTCCATACATGAGTGATGCAATAAGGGAGATCTCTAAGGCAATCCAAGCTTTTGAAGTAAAAGAATCAGCTCCTTCTATCGCGGGTACATTTTTTTCTTACTGTAGATTCAGGGAAAAATATATAAAAATCTGCTCTTTTACAGAGTTCATACTTGGAATTGTTTTCTTTTATTGTTGCAGTCACAGTGATGCGAGCACTTGAATTCGATATCTCGAAGATCTACACAAGCAGGCTATGTTCTTGGATGCGGAGTTCGATAGAAGGCATATCAAAAGATGAATCTTGGGTTCCAGTTTCTATTCTAGAAAGGAACAAATCACCATATTCTATCTCGGTGCTGCCTCTGGCATTCCGTGAAATTATGATATCGGGAATGGATCTGATCAATGTGTGAGTTTTAAGCTCTTGATACTCTTCCAACTTTCTGCAGGAGGATTAAACTTAACTGAAGAATAATAATTAAGGCCATAAATTTAGATAGAAATATGAGATAAATTAACATGGGTGTTGGTTAAAGCATTAGCTAGTAGAAAAAGAATAAATTGTTGGATAGTTGAATTGACATATGGTTCTATATCACAAACTGGGTAAGTACATGTGTGAGCTGTTCTTTGATGTGTGTGATTTTTATATCAGACATGTGCGTCGATATTACCGTTCCTGCTTAAAATCCGTAATAAACCCTACTTACAAATACAAACAACACATGACAGCAAACTTCACTGTGCGGCCAAATTGTCTTTACAGAAAATAAACACACATTCAACTTGTGTACTCTCTTCATCAATCCCTTGCATTCATTTTTACCGTTTTATATTAAACATGGACCAGTGTACATGTATTCATGGATCTACAAGAGCCAGATGCTAGAAAGTTTGACTTAAAATGAAAAGAGTTACCAACAACTCGAGCATCAGAAGTTGTTTATGCTACCACTTGATGTTCGAGTAGACTGGATAATTCTGTTTCGTAGATACCTCAAATTCCTCATTGGAATTTCCCGTAAAAATGACAAGGTCCTTTTGGTGCTGCCCAGTGTCTGATGTACTTGAAAAAGTGGGAAATTTTTATATTATTGTTATTCCTATCATTTTCAGGACACTTCATTCTTTGCAAAGTGAATCAGCAAAATCTGAAGATACTTTTCAACAGCTTGAAGGAATACGTGAATCAATTCGGATGTCATTCCTGAGCTGTTTATTGCAATTTGCTGGTATGAAGGATAATGAGCATTCCTTTAATGTTTTTGTTTCTCTCGCTTATATTTCTTGTGAGACTAATGTAGAATGTCCTTGATACCTGTTACAATAAACATGGGTAGAAGCCCATGATGCTCACACTAACTTACCTTTCTTCTTCCTTTTGCTATTTTCATCTTTACTCTCACTCTTAATTCAGGTAATTTGGAGGAGATTGGCTCAGGGATTGCACATAATAGGTCAAACCTTGGAAGCCGGAATTATGAAAATGGATATTTTGACGAATCAGTAGAAAAAGAAAATGATCCTCTTCCTGGAAGCATTGTCGATCCACATAAGAAGTTACTGATGGTCTTAAGCAATATTGGATATTGCAAAGACGAACTTGCGCGTGAGCTGTACGGGAAATACAAAAATATTTGGCTGCAATCAAGGTATATAGACAACATCACTTTGCAATTGGATAAGTCTTGCGGCCAATATACCACTGACTTGTTTCGTGTTCTACCTGAAATAGTTGGTTTTTGCCCGCCTTTCTTTTTCTTGTTGAACTGTTAATTTCATCATCCAATATAACCATGTCCTTTCATCTCCATATCAGTTGTGTATGATGGACTTCCCTATCATTTAAGACTAAAGAAGCTAAGATGTTACATTAGTTGGGATACAAGATGGTGTTTTCGCTTTCTGATTTGAAAACTTCCTTTTTCTCTTAATGGAGCTGACATGAGGGTTTTGATGTATTAGTAGTGTTCATTTTTCTGTTGTAGGACGTCTTGCTTGTTATAATTTTGTATCTTAGACATCCCGCCTTCTATTTTCTGTCTCAGTGGGAATGCTGAAGAGAGCAGTGACATACGAGATCTGGTTACATCATTCTCTGCCCTTGAAGAGAAGGTCCTTGCTCAATATACGCATGCAAAGGTATGCCTGGAGATGGATTGAATATTTTCTATATTCTTTATGATGTTTGCTTCCCATCTGTTATTCATTATGTGTGAGAGTTCTAAATTGAAATTATGCATCAAGTGTGTGATTTTGGTCATAGCCCCACCTTTGCAAAAAGGCACACAGTAATAACATTTTTTACTCTTGGTAGCTTCTCTGTTCACATATAAGCAAATGTATAAGTAACGATACAGTTTGGTGGCATTATGATTTGTCTTTCTAGTAGACCCCTCCTTTTGTTTTATCATATACAAAGAGCATAAATTCATAGTTTTCTCCCGTGTATGGCTAAAGCATTTTCGGCTGATTATATCTTTCCTCAAGGATGTTCTGACTTCTTAAGGCTGAAATTGCCTTCATGCACCAAAGCTTTTCTCTGAAATATGTCAATGACCTTTTCAAACTCAATTATACTAAAGCTGAGTTTCAGGAAGCATATGGAATTTAATTTAAGCAAGAAAAGAATTGTTCAAATTTTCTTTATGAGAAATGGACAGTAGCTGTATATTCAAAGTCTCACAATTTCCTAACGACATGGGTAGGGGAAATGAATCAGTTTAACATGTTTCCTTAGTACCAAACATCGTGGGGATGCCCTAGTGCTTCCCTGTGTAACATCTTAATCCGATTCTGATCATGATGTCATAACTGAAATATTCATGTGGCAGGAGTTGAAAACAAGTTGCTTTTGCTAACAGCCTTTTTTTCTGAATGTGAAGTTAATCTTTAAAATTGATCAACGTCTTCCTACTGTTTACGTTTAGAAGGTTGCACGATTGTACAGGAACGTGTGTGTGTGTGTGATATCAGTCTGATTAGTTGATCTGTGCTCACTCACAAGCTCTGGTAGTAATGTATTGGTAAGTGCTGCATTTAAGGGAAGTGTCGACGAGAAACTTATGCGGTTATAATTTTGCTTTGTGAATCTCCACATTGGTTCTGAATTTCTGATATGATTTTCAAACCACCAACATCTGACTCATTACAAATGTTAGATGACCAAGTTACCCTTGTGCAAAACTAACTTATTGTAAATGCGATTGCCTACATAGGGCATAGCTCCCCACCCCCTCCCTTCCTTGCCTGGTAGACTATTTAGCTAAATGTTGCATGCTAATATTTCTGGTGGCATCCACAGACAAACTTAATTAGAACTGCTGCTGTGAATTACTTGTTGGATGCTGGAGTTCAATGGGGGGCAGCTCCTGCTGTAAAAGTGAGAAATCAATTTCCTTTTTCTTCTTTTAGTTCACTTACGTCACTGAATTAGCTGGGGTAACACATGTTGATAAATCTTTTAGGGAGTTCGAGATGCAGCTGTGGAGTTGCTTCATTCATTGGTAGCTGTGCATGCTGAGGTAATTGGGGCTTTAAGATGATCAGAAATCTGTCTTTTGTTTCCAGAGTTCCTATTAACATGAAATGACAGGCTGAAATTGTATGAGAGAGCCCGTGATCCTATTTCCATTCTTTAAATTCAACAAAAATAAGGCCCCTGGAATATAAAACTGATCCAACCTTTTCTAAAGTTTTGCTTGCACTCTCTTAATTAGAATGTCTATCCTACATGCAGGTTTTTGCAGGTTGTAAGCCTCTATTAGACAAGACTCTCGGTGTTCTTGTAGAAGGCCTCATTGATATTTTCCTTGGTCTTCTTAATGAATACAGTGCGACAGACTTCAGAGCATTGGATGCAAATGGCTTTTGTCAACTCATGCTTGAGGTAAGTTGTGGTATTACCTTATTAAACTTGAGTACAACTACAATATTCTATTATTCTTTTGCTTTTTAATAAATTTTAGCATGTTAATATTCTCTGCTTCTATTATGTTCTGCTTCGTGATGGAGATTGAACATTTTTGGATCCTGAGTAGAGTTATTTTGGTATATAGACGTCTGATTACTGATAGATTACTGAGTTTGATTTTTTTACCCCCTTTTACTTGTAGAGTTAATGTTATATCATGTCTTAAAACTAAGAATAATTTTGTGAGCCTGATAAACAGATATTTTATCTATATAAAGAAACAAGCAAAATATTGTAGTAACATTGAGATTTATTCTCGAACTTCCTTAGCAAAAGGTTTGAGCCTTGAGCAGGATGAATAGGTGCTTAGCACGAAGCTAAGTTAGTATTAGAAAATTTAGAATAAAATAAGGTAGGAAGCCAGTTGACACCACTTTGCAAGAACTCCTTTTTCGTTTTATCATGTGAAGCTGAGCCATCCAGAACAATGGAAATTTTGTTAGAAACCCAAATCATGATTAAAGGAGCATAACAAAATTTCAACCATGCCTTGTACACAAACAGGAGAGAAAACAGTATTCGGGGAAAATAAGAATAAAATCTTCAAGGCAGATTTGCAGCTGAGCCTTTCTATGTCACTTTGTATTTCATAGCTCAGGTCCTTAAAGTTGTTTCTTTGCAGCTATTCAGTTCTCGTTATTTTTGTGCAGCTTGAATATTTTGAGACTGTAATGAATCCGTACTTTACTCATGATGCAAGAGACTCACTCAAGTCTTTACAAGGGGCACTGTTAGATAAGGCCACGGAAACCGTGACAGAGCCAACTGAAAGTCCAACTCATCAGCGCCGGGCTACACGTGCAAATAATGATGTACTTGCAGATGATAGGCAGTCTGGATTAACTGTATCACCAGATGACTTAATAGTGAGAACTTTGCACTTTATCCAAGTTTCTTATTATTTTATGCTGGTCTTCACGAACTGGGTGCTTCTCTCCAAATCTTACATGTTACTACATAGGTTTGTGTACAACTTTTTTTTTTTGTTTCTTAGAAAAGTAATATGCCAGGACTTCAAGGTGTAGTGCTTTTTATTTTTTTATTTTTAATTTTATTATTTTTTTGAGAAAAAGGTGAAGGGTAAGCTATTTTTATCGTTAGGTACTGTAGCAGTACAAATATACATAGATTTGTATTGATGGTGAGACGAGTTGGTCTAGCACATATGCTACATACCAATGTGTTTTAGCCTTTTAGGAGGAGAGTATGTGATGGAAGACAGAGAATAAATGGTGGGTCTCTATCCAAAGTTCACCTCTAGCTCTTGTTAAGCAAAGCCTCTGAGATTAGAAATCTGAGACATATTGAACAATCTCATTAAAGCATTCATTGTCCAAATTTATACCCTGGAAGAGTATCATAAGCCCTTGACCTACCTGACCAAATTGATATAGGGGATGCAAAGCAAGTACTGGAAGGTGGTACAGTAATGCATTTTAATCTCAACTAGCATTGTGTTAATTATACCTTCAACCGGAATAAGTTTTGAAACTATTTACTTTGTTGGCGATTTGCATACTTGTCCTGATATAAACCCCCTTGTTTTTCCCTTCCTATCACCACATCATGTCTAAGTGTTGCAGTAAATTCATGATTTCTATCTAAAGAATTAATTCTTGTAACCTAGCATGATTATAAAATTGTGTTTCTGTATCCATAGGTTCTTTCCCAGCAGTACGGTTCGGAACTACTTCAAGGTGAGCTTGAGAGGACAAGAATCAACACAGCATGCTTTGTTGAGTCGCTCCCATTAGATGCTGTCCCAGAATCTGCCAAAGCAGCATATGCATCATTTAGCTCTCCCAGCAGAAATTACAGAGATTCACAAACTTTTAATTCACCAAGTTTCTCCAGGCAACGGCGTAGATAACTTTTTAGCTTTTTTTAACCACGCCGGAATTTTTTGTGCAATTGATGTATCTTAATAATTTGTGTTTTTTGTTAGAATGAAACTTGTATCTTGCCATAGCAATCAGTAGTGTTCATAGGCTCCTATAATTTCTTTTATTCTTTGGCTTCATGTATTTAGTTGGATTAGTGTGCGGTTGAGTGTTGAGTGTCTAGCTCTTTGGAATATACTAGAAAGGTGCTGTGATTAAGTTGAAGATTCTTCAACTTGTTTGGTTTCTGAAAAGTACTCCGGAGTATACCACAATTGTCTCAGGAATGCATTATATATTGTGTTTTCATCCGGATCATTACCTGATGATAACAAGGTTTCTCTTTCTGGTGTTGAACAAACGCTACGTTGTATTTTCTCAGTATCGGCGAATAACTTATCGTTTTCTTTTCTTTGAACTTTTTGTTTTTTTGTCCGTTTAAATACAAATTAAAACTAAATCATATCGTAAGAATAAATAGT